>JAPKLX010001505.1:0-18851 GCA_026898415.1 Leonotis leonurus | reverse complement strand
GAAAGAAACTCGAGTCTTAGGTTTATTATATAACGATCTCAAACTAGCAGCGGAAAGTTACTTGGATCGATAAAAGCTCTACATGTGTGAAGACACGTAGAACCCCCAAGAGTCAACTAATAAGAGATCGACAAAAAGCCCGAACGTAGCACCCCTCCTTCATCATCGCTCAACCTGCACGTTTAGAAATACATGCAGGGCTAAGTACAAAAGTACTCAGTGGACACGTACCAAAATCACATACATACATATATAATTGTCATGCCATTGTAAGCGAAACATAGAGATTTTGTCTCTAAGAACATATGTTCACTAAAATCCATTTGTGAAATCTCAAAGTGCGGCAGCTGTCTAAGTTCTTTTAGTAATCCACCATATCTGTAACTTATTCTTCTTCTTTGTGTCGGGAAGGTAGCCACCTTCCACGAACACCTTGATCGGCCAACCCGCTCGATAACTCACGGTCACTTTAATCGGCCAACCTGCTCGATGATTCACGATTACTTTGTGTACACTAGTCCTAGTAGGATAGTTATCCCACCGAGACCCGAATTCGATTCTTTTAACTTCATTGAGCAGATAGGTATCATACAAAATCTAAATCAATTTTATGGCAGACAATACTTGAAACATATTTTCAATTCAAAATCTCTTCGAAATAAAATAACATAAATGCATATAAGCACACATATTTTCTTAGTGTAAGAACGCCTACACTTGATGTATAGGATAGAAATCTTACCTGGCTCGCTTCCTCTTCTAATTAAATTCGATCTTCTGCTTAGTACTTCCTCCCAACGTAACCTTAATCGAGTTTACGAGGTGATATACTCATTCGAGTATATATATTAGTTTCTACTTTGAAAGAAATGTTATCCTTATTATTTTTGATAATTATTCTCAAGTCTTAACTCGACTAATATTTGAGTGCTTTAATTTAGAGGTGTCGTTACACTCTTAATCAAGCTATGGTTTTACTAAATTCTCATACATTTCACCCAAGCCAATAAATGTTGGGTATAATTCATAAGGGAACTTTACTTGAATTATTTTCATCCTCGAATCGTAACATCTAACTAAATCTTATAGGTTAGTATTAACCTTGATTAAAACACCTTAGGTATGATTTTAATTTAATAAACTATTATGATTAAATTCTAGCTTAATGAATTAATTCTCTAATAACAATATTCTTAAGCTAGGCCATATCCCAATTAAATTAATAGTTATCTCACTTAAACTACAACATTAATCCCTTAATATTAGTTATAGTTGAGGCCCAGAAGATTAATTATTTTTAGCTCAAGGATAGTTTACACTTCTTATTCCCAGCCCATTAGGTCTTTATATACTTAGTCCAGTCCCTATATTAAAACCCGGCCCATAGGATCAAATCTCGGACCATTGGGATTAATAGTTAGTTTGGCCCACCTGCATTACTAGAGTTTTCGACCCATCTATTATATCTAACCCGACCCAATATCCGACCCATGTCCTAGCATCTTCCTATCCCTAATTAGACACCAACACTCATTTAACCACCTCACCTTCAACCCTTTCTTCTCCCTCACTCAGCCGCACGACACAACAAACACCCCTACACCCACACCCTCATCTTTCTCTCTCTCGTAAATCTCCTTCAAGTTCTCCCGACTTCGTCCTCTCTTCTTCCCCTGTCTCAACGTCGCCGTGCTCTGCATTCAGGTAATTATTTTCCTTCTCTCAATGCCTTCTGAAATTTTCTAACTTTGTCACTTCGCCTTCTGCAGACACAGGAACTGTTTGACTAAAAATGTATCTCAAATTAATTAAATAAAATACAATACGTAGTAGCTAACCCGAATGTCATATCTCAAAGGAAGACTATGCAGGGCTATCAATTATTAGTACTAAAATATTTAAAGATGAAGTCCTAACATACTATTATTATAAATTGTAACAACAAAAATAAAGATCAAAAGCAATTAAACGAATTCCAACGGATTGAAGCTTTAGGATTAGATGCTTAATTCCTATTCAATGCCTAATTGATCATGCATCCATACTAGATAAATAATACTAAAAGTTTCCTAGCAAATTACTTTCGTATTAATACAATAGGCCGTGATCTTAACTTTCGTATACAGTGCACACCTTTAGTAATTACTTAATCTCATATAGAATATCATTCTTACGTTTCCGGTTAGAATAATATTGATTAACCCTTGGTCTTATGTCAAGCAAATGATCAATCTACTTAACATATACATATGAATTTAATGGTGATCAAGCACTAAACTCCATACAAAACAAGTTAATCAAGGGCATAGATTAAACAAACATTAAGTAAGAACATAAACATCCAATCCAACTAAGGATCTAACCAAGCATCATATACAAGGTAGAATCACAAAAGGAAACCATAGAAAGGAAACTTACTACTTGAAAAGTAAGAATCCAAAGTCGGAATCCACTTCAATCCATCGGAATTCTTAAATCCTAAACTAAGAAAGCAATAAAAACTAAAACAATGCTCGTTTGCCTCTTCCTCACCCGGCTTCGCTTCAACGGCCTTTCCAGCACTCCTAGCTCAAATTCATCATCTTTCACTACATCCTACGTAATACACTACAAAACAAGAACCGACATAAAAATGAACTAAAACAATACGAAAAACATAAAAACAAAGACATAGACACAACAATACAACGATCTGAAAAACTTAACAAAAATACACTAAACAGGAACCACACTCCCCCTCTTGCATTGAAGTCGGCCCCCTTGCTACCACGAGAATTTTTTCTCCTCCATCAGCAGCCCTCTGCCTTAGGTGATTCCTCCCTCATTCTTCAACTGGTTTCATTCTAAATCTTTAATTGAAATCTATCTCTCTAACTCTAAATTTTATTTCTCTGAATCTCTCTAGGCATGTTTGTTGTGATTGATGGAAGAAAATATTTTGGATTTCTGTCCAAACTTTCACTTGATTCGCCCAGTTCTTCCCTCCCGAGCTCTGCTTCGGCCGTGGCTCCCTTCCGGCGAACCTCGTCGAGCCTCACTTAGTTAAGGTGAGCTATTTCTCTTATGTTCAAACCATAGTTTATTTTCTATTCTAAAACCATACACATCTCACTTTATGTTAAAACTGAAGTCTTGCCTAAATTTGCAACATGTTTGTCCTTATTTGTATATGTCTACCTTGTGGAGTCTAGAGTCCAAATCTCCATCGTTATTATTAATATTTTGTTATTTATTTTCTAAATCTGCACGTTGGAGATTTCTTAAGGTGTCATTTAAAGAAAATGTTTCCTAAGCCTTTTGTTACTGAATTGAGTCATTTTATTACATTCTCAGGGAATGGACTGAGTTGGGGATGGAATTTGGCTCAAGTTTGGAGGTGGAGTTAAGCTGGTTTGTCCCGGTTGTGGCTCATGCCCATCGGGACAGCAGCTAGGGGATGCCCCCTGGCTATTCTGCGCATTCGAGAGATCCATATCTCGTATGTGAGTCTCCTTGGGCCTTATTTATAGATGTCTTAGCTAACATAAATGGCTCGGGGTTTGGGATTTTGGCTGTAGCTTCGCAGCTCTTATTCTCACACAGGCAGCTAAGTTTTCCCATTTTGTTTTACATTTGTTGATTTCGTGGTTGTTAACATGTTGAATTTCTGAAAGAGTCTGGGTAGGAGTATATCTAGTATAAAATTGTATCATTTTTATTTGCGTTTCTGTGAGTCTTTGGATGTTCTTGAGCATGGATAAGTTTACTATTTAGGAAGCTTTAATGTACTATTGAAATTGTTCTTGAACGTACTTGGTGCCCTTACAGTTTTCTAAGCCTCAATAAGAAGAGAAAGTCTATGTTCTTGGCACGCATATGTTTGTTCTCCTAATTCTAGTTAAAGAAGTGGTTGAGTATGCTATGTTGGAATCAACTAAGGCCATGAAAGTTAAGGTTTAGAAAATTAAGTCTATACCTATCAACATTAATGACTAAGTTCTAAGAGTGATAATATTATCAATAGGTGAAGTTTCAGTTGTGGTGTTACCTGAAGGACTAAGTTCTAAGAGTGATAACATTAATGACTAAATTCTTTTTTGAATTTGATCAGATTCTCCTCTTCTTAGTTCTCCTTGAAAGTGCTAAGTGTTTACTGATTTGTGAGTGTAATGATGTGTGGAAGAGTTCATACGTAGTGGTGTAATCACATATATATATATAGTTAGTATTTAGGTTGACTTGTGATGTGTATCTTCTTACAGACTTTTGCTATCTTTCTTGAGACTCTGAATATCAGATTTATGAATTTCCTTCTATTTGGCATGTAGTGGAGAAAGGTGAAAGTTCAAAAGGTTAAATAAATTTTCTCCTTTGTTTCTTACTCAGTTTTGTTCTCCCTCTTTGGTCGAGAATTGCTACACTGCAGCATAGTTCTTTATCCTTTCTTTCTAGCTGCCATTTATGTTACACCGAAGTGACCTTTTCCTTTATGTACTAGTTCCTTCTCCTTCTTGTTTTAGTTGTAGATTTGGAATGTCCTACTGAGCCTAGTTGTTAATTTATTGTATAGCTTTGGCAGACTTCCTACATGTTCTTGTACTGCATCACTTCATTTCTCCCAGCTTTGTCCTTAGCAGCTTTTATCATTTATAGGGTTCTTCCAAGTTTCTTTTGATATGTGAAGATGTATTCTAATTAAATTATTGTTCCTAAATCTTGTCTCTTTCCTCCTTGTCGTTTCTATACCAAGTGTTGGTTTAATGTGTGCACACATATCCATTGATACACTCGCACACATTCTGATGGCACGTGTTCAGGTGAACAGAAAGTAAAGAATTAATATGGGACTTGAAGTCCCAATATAATTGGAAATTCTTTATTAATATCTTAATGATTTTATTAAGCATTCTAACTAAATTTTGTAAAGAAATTTCTCTTTTACTGATAAGTTTCTAACTTATCAAAATCAGTTAATTATTACGAAAACGTACGGGGTATTACATTCTACCCTCCTTAAAATAAATTTCGTCCCGAAATTTGTACATCTTATATAACCATATGTGATATCTTTCTTTCACTTTGTTTTAAAACTCGTATTCAAGTTTTCTACAAAACTTCATTACTTAATTACTTTATTTACGAGTTAATGTATTCCTCAATTCAATTAGCTTCGGGTTTCATTTTATGATGCGTTTTCTAAGTTTTGACTCGTGGGAATGTCGTGAAATTTTAAAATCTTTGGCCTTTATGTCAGTCTATTCCCAAAGCTATGTTCAATCTCTTCTTGAAATCACTCTAACATTATCCGTCAAAACCTTGAGTGAATCCTAAATTTATATTTGGTGATAACAATAGTAGCAATTATTTCTAATTATGAAGGAAATTCTAATAATCATCTCTACTTGGTATATGTCTAGCCTCAAGTTACCTACTCTTGTAAACACTTAGTATTACTAGAAGTATTACTATTTAGTCCGGAAGAGAGTCACATGAATCCAAACTATACCGCGGGAATTTTTGTAGCGGAGATTTAAAATTTTCTGTTATAAAAATAGAAAATTAAATTCTAAATTTTAGTATTATCATGATTAAAAAAAACATGAAATGATATGAAAATTGTTTATATAATTTAATATATGATACACATTCTTATTCGAAATCTTTAGATATATACTAATCAAAGAAAAATGTTATATTTTATTTATTAAACTTCTAACAATCTAATGTGTCGTTCAATAAAAATGTTTTATATAACTAATTTAAATATAAAATAAAGACAAAAGTGTTAATAATTCATTACAATGAAATAGTCAATTAAATTATTCGTTCATATATATAAAATAAAGACAAAGCATTCATGTATTAGAAAATTTATGTTATGCACATGCTTATATCATATTTTATGTTAGATAGGAAATTATAATTGCCAATTAAACTACTTGATAGTAATATTATAACCATAATTTTTTTCTATTCTATTTAACTTCTAAAATTTTGTTCAATTGTCCACCCCAAATATTTATTAACATGTTTGAAATCTCTTAAAAAAATAAATTTAAATTTTAAGTTTTTGTATTACCATAATACATGAAATTATATGTAACTATTTATATTTTAATGTGTGTTATACGCATTCTTATTAGATGTACGTTACATATTGATCTATTCACCTCTAGAAAACATCCTTTTTTTTATCGAAAGCAAATTCAGTATTATATTAGATTTCAATTAATAGTGAAATATAGACATAATATGTATTAGTTTGCCGTTATTTTTTTTTTCTTGATAATTAGATTGTTTAGACGAACGTCTTTTTGAATAAGCTCTCATGAATGTTATTAGAAGATATTGAGTGGAAAACTCAAGGGAACCACGGGTCTAAAAGGCGAGTAAACACATCGAGAGAAAATATTACATCATCCGTGATATAGTTAGAAGAGGCGACATAGTGGTGCTTTAGGTATAAGTGGGATTAAGAGTACATATTATAGTCCTGCTTTAGGTATAAGTGAGAGAGTTGTATGTCATGCGACACGGATTTGTATACTCTAAAGCATGTTTGAGTATAAGTGGGAGACTGTTAGTGTTTGTATACTTCAAAGCGTGCTTTATGCTTAGAAGATTTATCAGACATGTTTTCAGTTTCATTCTAATGAGAATAAATGTTTCTGTCATTGGTTTGTTATTTATTATCATTATATATTGAATTGCAAACAAGTCCATTTATTGCAATTGTAGACTGTGTGGTGAATCGATGATCATAGAAGGTAAAACAGTCGGATCCTTTGTAATATAAAGCTTACAGTCTAGACGATAAAAGGTTCTAGTATCATTTGATGCGAGAGCTGACCTTACCCTGCAGAATGATATCGGTATGTATAAGCGGATACACATGTTTCGCGCATACATATTGAGAGGTTTCTCAGTTAGATAAGTTATACGTGTTGTTGCTTAGTATGAGGTCTTGGAAATTAGTTATTTCTTAATCTGTGACGATGACATTTGTATATATGCAGCTGATTAGACGCTTCTTTGATTTATATACGCTTGCAGGTTTTTCGTAATTCTAAATAGTGATGTCTTGGTCGGTAGTGATTGACTTAGCTAGAAGTTCTCGATTGTCAGTCGAACATAATCGCGTCTCGATTAACACGAGTTGATTAAATCCGCGTGAGAAGTTCAAAAAGGTTTATTGCATAAAAAACCCGACTGGTTGGAATTTATTCTGTATATAATTATTAAGGTCTGAATTGGATAACACGTGAATAAATATATTAATTAATTATGAGTTGTAAACGAACTCAATTAATTAATGGATTTAGTGTTGGTCCCGAAAGAGCAAGGTTTGGTGTATGGGGGGGGGGGGAATACACCAAATACAAACTTTTCAGTTTACTTGTTAAATTATTAGAGAGTTCAAGCTATTCTTATTTAACAAATTTCACGGCAGATGACTAACCAGATTGATACTCAGATCAATACCAGATTAGTCCAAACAGATTACTCTCCAGTGAATTTAATGAGTGCTCTTGTTTAGAAAACCTTAAGGAATAATCATGTTGTTAAGCAGATTGATTGAGATGCAGATTATATGATAGTGCAGATGGTTAGAATAATGAACAACTGAAAATAAATATGCAGAAATATAAAGAACACAATTATTTAACGTGGTTCGGGAAATCCCTACGTCCACGATCTGGTCAAATCTAGACCAGAATATCCACTACTAGGATACTCTGCTTGTTTATACTCGTGGAGAACGAGTCACAAGTATCAATCAATGCTAGAGAGATACTTATGCACAAAATAAGGGTCGTATCCCTTTATAACATATTACCTCTACGTTACCACTAGAAAACTACTAGCTAGCAGGGTGATCTCCTTTCTCTCGATAATACAAACTTGAATCGAGGTTGGGTTGGTGTGATGTAGTATCACAGTTTGAAGCTCTTAGTCTGGATAACAAATTGCTTGAGAGTATGTTGTCAATATAACTCGCGTGCGTGTATTTCTCCAGACCATGTGTCACGCCCCGACCCCCCGGCCTCCTCGGCAGAGTCCGGCCGCGCGACTAAAAGAATAACTAAGTGAAGGATAAAGTGGAACACTGATTACTGAGAGCTTTGACTGAATTGAAAGATCATTTGATAATTGAGTTCAGTTCAACTGAAGATTTAATTTACATAATTGACATCTTCGCCAAACGAAAACTGATGGAAACTCACGCAGCGGAAATAAGGATCGACTGAAGTCTACGTGTATGAAGACACGTAGACACCCAAGACTTTAAATAAAGACCGACAAGCCCGCCATAGCATCTCCCATCATCACGTCTCAACCTGCACATTTATAAATACATGCAGGGCTGAGTACAAAAGTACTCAGTAGACACCTTGCCCGAAATCACACACATACATATATAATTGTCAATGCCGTAAGAGTGACACGTAGGGATTTTGTCTTTAAAAGCACCTACGTTCACTAAATCCTTTTTGTGAAACCTAATATTTGACTGTACAGTCTCATTTTCTTTAGTATTCAAGCCATATCTGCCCTTTTCATTTATGGTACCGAGAAGGTGGCCACCTTCTACGGACACCGAACCGGTCGACCACTTCGACGACTCACGGTCCCTTAACCGGCCAACAACTTCGAGGGCTCACGGTTAATTACTTTGTGTACACTAGTTCGAGTAGGGATGCTTACCTACTGGAACCCAAATTCGATTTCATTTATTTAGATCCTTTAACTCCTTCCAGATAGGCATTGATACAAAACATAAATCATTTTCGGCAAGACAATACTTTGAAACATTTCCTCAATTTTGAAATCATTTCGAAATCAACATAAATAGCATATGACACACATAATTTTATAGAGTTAGAAAAGCCTACATGGATAACTTTGGATTGCACTTGCTTTGGTCTCGAAACGCGAAACAGGTCTCTCGTACGAACCTTTAGAAAAACTCGTATAAATTAAAATGCCCTTTTTTTGCATTTGGGAACCTTTAATCGTAAGAATATATATATTCTTGGTTCTCGTTTCGACTCGTTAATTTAGATATTGATATTTTAGATCAATATTATCTAAGGTGTTGAATCCTTGATTCAATTACTCCGGTAATTGTCTTTAATGCAATAAGTGTATTAACACTTAATGAAATAATTAATTCTCGATAATTAATCGTTCAAATAATATTGTAATTTCTAGTTATTTAACTCTTTAAATAACCTTAAAATATTAATCTCTTAAATAATATCCTCAATACAATTAGAGATATCATTTCTCTTAACTTATAACTCAATTACTAAATAAATTGGATTTTCTTGATTTAATACTTAGGCTTTAATTATCTAAATTAATAGCTCTAAATATTATTACTTAATATATATTACTATCCCTTCTTCCATTATTACCATATAATAATTTATTGAACTCCATCTTAATTAAAATGACAAGCTTAATTCCATTAAGTCTTATCTTATCACAATCTTTAAACTAGCCCATTAATACAGACTAAGCCCAACTGAATGTGTCATTTGGCCCATCAATTCTCGGCCCAATTGGTTAAATTCTGAAACCCCACAAAATATTTGTTTAGCCCGTCGACCCGGCCCATACCCGGCCCGGGTTCTAAACCCTTCTATTCCACTAACCCTATTCTTATCAAATTTTTCTTCCTAATTCAATCACTCACGTTTCTCTTCCTCTCCACAGTAGCAACTCTCGACTCCTCCCTCCCTCTGTCGCCATCTCCTTCCCCTTCATTCCTCCTCCGGGTGTCTGCCCCTTTCTCAATTGGGTTCCTCCTTCGACAGCCGAGCAACAGCGCCCGACCCTGCTCGCTATTATGCCGCCGTGCATCCTTCCCCAGGTAACTTCCATAGCTTTACCTCTTCTATTCTTCTCATCGTTCTCTCTCTTATTCTGCTCTCCTTTTTTTTTTTGGCAGTGAAGGTCACAGGCGAGTGGTCGTCCGTTCGCTCATGCCGCCGCTGCTCTTTTCACGGTAAACTCCCTTTCTCTCACTGCCTTTCTCCCTCACTCTCTGGTTCCTCTCTCTTTTGATAGCCGCCTCCCCGGAAGCTCTTAACGGTTCAATTTCATAATGTAAGGTCAAATCCTCATGCTCACTCATCTCAGTTCTCTATCATATTCTTTAAATCCCTAAATCACATCTTGTTGTAATTTATTGTTGCTAATCTCCTTCATGTTTTAATGTGTTCGAAATTTTCTATGAAATTGACCAAGACATGTTTCTGTCCAAGAATCCATTCTTAGAATTTATCTTCTTCTTTGTTTCGAATTCTGAGGGAAGCTACTGGATTCTAAGTTTGGGGTGAGGGTGGGGTCAAGATGTCATTTTCATTCTGGTTATTGGTAAATTTTGTGAGTCCTTGTTGAATTTCTGTAGCATTTACTAATATTTACTCATGATTATGGCTTCTGAATAAAATAGTTCCAATTTCAATAGTCTATTTCATGCTACAATCTTATGCCTTGATCTCTAAGTTTAGCTAAACGAAACAAAGGAACTGAGTATGCTTTGTTTTGAAAGATAATGAGCTCTACTTGTTTTAATCTAAGTTCTATAAGTGTTCTGAACTAAATTCTTAAGAGATTAACATAAAATCTAAATTTTAGAGTTGAATTTCTATTACCTTTGTGAGTTCTTTCTGAGATGAAAACCGAGCAGCACTTCCTCAAGGTCTGTATGTTTTAAGGGTGTATTTTCTGGGGTGTTTTTAAGTTAAGAGTGTAGTTTCTTTTATAGGGTAAGTAATGAGTCTTAATAGGGTTATACAGCCGAGATGCACCCTCTGTGTAGCCCCTAGTTGTTCACTAAATCTTATTCTGTTTGTACTATATATTTTGTACAGATTTTGGAGGTAAGTAGCTGTTCTACTTTTCTTTCATTTCAGTATGGTTTCTACTCAATCTGAACTTATTCTAAGTTCATTAGTCTGGCCCTCAAACTGATATCTTAAACTTATAATATAAATACTGAACTCTGCAACTTTATGAATTATTCTTATTTTCGGAATCTGAAACTATGTCTACGTTTTATAGATACTTATGTTTTGTTGTGCTCACCATGAACATATATTTTTAAGTTCAGTTTTCTGGCTCTTAAACTGGGCGTTTGAAACATAGACCTTCATATATATAAACTGATCTTTTTCAAAACTTAAAAGATTGAGTCTATTTTCTGTAAACTGTAAAGTTGGTTCTTTGTTTTGCAAATCTGAACTGAATTTCTAAGTTCTATACTTAGCCATTTATTTATTTTTTTGGTATGTTTCTGCACTTTGAAAAAAAAAAAAAAACACACTATTGTATCTTATTTCTGTAATATGAATCTATGTCTAGGTTTTAAAGTTTGAAAACTGCAGTTACTACTTCTGTTTTCATGGATTGAGAATGGTTATATTTTGGACTTAGCATCCTTTCAACTTATTAATGAAATCTGGACATTTTATACATACATGCTCTCTGTTTTTCCTGAATTACTTGGGAAGGCAGGTTATGGTTGTAGTTTACATGCTTGTGTCTTAAAACTATAAGAGATATAAATGGAAGTAGAGCTAGAGCTTAGTTTCATTACCTTAACTTGAACTACTTCTTCTTCTTGTGTGTAATGAAGACTGCTGCACTGTGATAATTTTTTTGTGTTCTTGGGGTGTTAAACGTTTAAGGGCAGCCCCCTTATGCTCCTTTTATAGTTGGATGTAGTGTGGTAAGGTTAACTTAATGGCTTAAGTCTTAATGTAGCTAGTTCTAATAGCCCTTACTCTATCACTTGTAGGTCATGGGAGTAAAGCATGGAGCAGAGATTACAACTCCCTTCACTCAACCGAAGACTCTGCACCACCTTATCCTCTGCAGCAGTACTTTCCTTTCTTTATTTGCAGCACCATCATCACCTCTCTTACACCTATGGAAGCTTCTTTTTCTTCCTTTTGTTTTTCTTTTACTAGCTATCTTTTTAGTCTAGTATTCACTTTACTGTAGCCTATGCAGCAGCATGGCTGCTTACTTTCTACTGTAGCAGCTGCTGCTTTATTCCTCCCATGTGCTTATTTTCATCATTACTTACACTTATAGAAATGTTTTCTTCCATAAGATAGCTTGCAGGTTCATATATATCTATATGTACATATTAGATCTCATGCGTGTAGTTTCCTTTCTTGCAAAATCAGATTTCCAAGCAACATATATATATATATCTATATGGGTAACATGATTAATATATATATATTAAAATCTTAACCACACAACTATATTGTTGTATGCATCCCAGATATATCATTTGTATAGTTCTCTAATTGTATAACATATATCTATACTTATATATCTAAAGATTAAAACCTATACTTTAAATTTTAATATTTCTTAAGATATAAATCAAGAATTCTTTAAATACTTGTTATCTTAAACCATATCTCTTAAGAATTTTAAATCAATTAAGTTCTTCATTTCTTAAGTTCTTTAAAGCACAAAATAAAAATCTAACCCATTTCACTTCTTATCAATTTAAAACAAACGTTTAATATATTTTTATCTCCGATTATATTACAAACGCTAGTTTACTTCGATAATTAAAAAGACGGGATATTACACCATGGCTCCAAATATATATAGGCAGTGAATTTAAAATTCTAGCCGTTTGTTGATTGGTATGAGATTGATTGTTGATTGCCAATCAATGATATCCATCATATCTGTTCTTGCCATGTAGAAAACGTTGACTCAATCTTCAAGTTATGGAAAGCAGATTGCCAACGGCTTCTTTCCTTCTTTGTGCCAAACAGAGATTCTCTTTCCAAACCCTGTTGGATGGACTTTATTTTTGACGTGGCAAGATGGTATGATGTGTAGGATGATGTCATCTGGTGGTTTGATGACTCTATCGATCTGGTGCTACGCTGTAAACAACGATCTGGTCAATGATCTGGTCGCTGTCTGTTGTAGCAGATCGATTCCTTCTTGGCATGAAATCTTGGCCTTCATCCTATGCTATTTATAGAAATGACTTCTATAGGAATAATTCTTTTACATGTCAAGTCATCTCCTAATCTTTTCTCAAACAGAATTCACTTTAAATGTAGTGATCTGCTTTACACGTAGAACAGTTTTATACTAAAAGGAACTAAGTGTGTTTCGAAGAATCATCATCAAAAGCAAAAATATATTAGGGTTCCCAACAATTTTCCCCTTTTTGATGATGTCGAAACCACACTTTACAAGTATGTCCTAATAACTTATTAAGAGTAATCTGGTTAGATAGCCAGATTGATTATGTTTCGTTATTAAGTTATAACGATTAAGGCAGTTTGTATATGTGTTCTGGACAATAAGTAATTGTCTTCAGAAACTCAATGAACTTCATATATAAGAGGCAAGACAGATTATAGTTCATCAAGGCAAAAATATGAATTACAGATCATAATGATATGAAAAAGTATAACTATCTGCTCTTCCTTCTCTCCTCTTGTTGTTTCTTCATTTTTGCCCTGGTTTCGTCAGATATGAGCTGCACGCTCTCATATACTCCCTCTCTTACCCATATGTAATTTGGGTCTTCAGTGTCTATCTTGTATCCCCTGTTCTCTGCCAGTTGGTTTATGAAAGTGAGCAGAAAAGTTTTATCTGGGAGAAGTTCTGAACTCCTTCTCCGGGGCAGTAATTTGAATTTTTGCCTTTGCTGTAGCCTCTCTTATCCCTTTGTCACGTCCCCATTTCACTTCTTTAAGTAAAATCGAGGAAAACGTGACTCGGAATAAAATACGGATAACGAAAAGAAATATAGGTGTTGATATTTGGATGAAACATGAAACGTACCACATAAAATGGAGATTTCGATAGAGTTTGGGTGTCACGAAAATCCAAATACATAAAAGGGAATACATAGATCAACGCCAAAAGAAAATAGCTAACAAGTTCTTGAAACTAAACAAAAGTCTGGCAGCGGAAACTGGATCAATATCTAGATTTACATGTATGACGACATATAAATCACCGAGAGTAAAACATTAAGAGTTCGACAAAAACCACCGCTGAGCCTTCCACTTCGTCATCACGACTTAACCTGCACATTTATAAATATATGCAGGGCTGAGTACGAAAGTACTCAGTAAACACATGCCGAAATCACATTCGTACAATATATTTGACATTGTCGTACCACAGTGCAACATAGGGATTTTTGTCACTAAAGAACCTATGTTCTCTAAATTCTTGTGTGATCTTAAAAGTTTGACTGCGCAGTCTAAGTTCTGGAGTAATCAAACATATCTGTAATTCTGTGTGTCCGAAAAGTGGCCACTTTCCGCGAACACTGAACCAGCCAACCCGCTAAGATGACTCACAGTTCTGGTGTACACTAGCCTTAAAAGATATAAATCCTTAAAGGCCCGAAATCGATTAATTGTTCAACACATACGCATCATACCAAAATATAAATATTTTCGACAATGCAATACTTCATAAAGCTTTTAAATTCTAGCATTTCTAAGGCGAAAATAGCAATTTGGTACAACCCATACGATTTGATTTGTAAAAGAAAGCCTACCTGATATGCTTCCTCGTCTAACGAAATGCTGATTTAGATCGACTGGAATTTTCTTTCGCTGAACCTTAATCGTCATTAAGAGGAAAAATACTCTTCGTGAGTATTAATTTGTCTCATCTAATCAAAATGAAATAATATGCTATTATTTCATAATTTATTCTAATTATTACTCAATTTAGAATTGAGTTTCTAGTAGTTATACCAACTCATTATTGAAGAGTTCCAATAATTATCTACTTATCGAATTTCTCTATAATATTCTGTAAGTCATTCTATCTAATTAAGGTACTATAATAAGTCGAGATAACATACTCGAATAATTTAATTATCGATTAAGAAATTTGTCGGTATCCGACTAAATTCTCATTTCTTATTTAGCTTGGTTTAACTAAATATTTGGGTTTAATTCGATTGATAAACTAACCCAACTAATTTATCTCTAATTTCTAAGATTTAATAATTCAAGTCAATTCTTAAGAATTAAATCTTAGTTGTTCTAATTTATTTTATCGAGGCCCATGTTGTGAAACGAGAAATATTAGGCTCGTCAAATTGTGTGTTTTACAGCCCGAATATATTTTTTTTTATTCCAGATTCCAGCCCGTTTATTAAATATCTGCCCGATTTCCATTGTGAATCTGGGCCCAGACTAAATTTAATTACAAACCTAGCCCATTACTAATTTCAGCCCAATACTAAATGTATTTACTGGCCCATTCATTTTACTATCTACTCGGTCCAATCATTGTATTCATTCCTACACATCTAACCCTAGTTCAATTTACCCAATTTCCTCTTCTCTCCCACGGTATCGCTCCCACTCTCTCTGTTCTCTTTTCCTCTTGCCTTGATTTCTTCTCCCCACTTCCTCCCAGTACCAACAACGATATTTCCCTATCCTTTGAGCTCTCCCTCAGCTCTCGGCCTTTGTTCTCTTCATCACTCTGTATCATTTCTTTCCTCCCCTATGAGGAGCTCGCTGGTGTTCCCGGTGGAAGCAGTAGTGGTGTCGACCTTCTCCCATCTGGTCCTCTTCCAGGTACCTTCCCATTCCCTTCTAATTTCCTTTATTTCCTTTCTGTTTCAAAAGTTTCTCTTAATTCAGTTTTAGATTTTAGGATTTTCAAGGTTTTAAAGTCTTAATCTATAACAATCCAAGCTTCTAAATCTCGATTTTTATACTTTACATTTCTGCATGTGTAAATTTCTTCCTATTTTTAAATTCTGCATTTTTTTTTTAGTCTTCCTTCTATTTATGGTTCTGATCGAAGTGGAAACCGCAGGGTGAGGTCTGGTGACAGCAGCAAATTTTAGTTATATAGCAGAAGGTAATTCTTTACCTTTCTGTATGTTTATTACAGATGGGTTGATTTAAGAGTGTTCTCAATTCTTAAGTTGCTGATTTCATTTGTTTCTAGGCGATGTCTTAAAATTTTAATGGAGTGTCCTGCCGTGGATTTTGGTGGAGCAGCTTTCCTTGAGCTAAGTCCCTAAGTTAATTCTGTTAATATCTTGCTTTTCTGTTTATGATTCTGCATTCTGAGATCCTTAGTAATAGTTGGTAGTGTTATTGATTTTAAAAAGGGTTCTGAGTTTGTTCTAAACTCCTATTTGCTGAGTTTGCATTATGTGGTTTAATAATTTGGAGGGTGTTAATTTTGGGATTTCTTAACGGATACAGCTTCTTCGGAAACTTCTAACTGAAAGTGAAGGTATCTAGGTCTAAAATCATGCTTTAGATGGTCGTGTTTATGTCTAAGATGCACTAATGTTCTAAGTTCTTTCTATGGCCAAAAGTCTGACTCTAAAATCATAATATAAACTTCTACGTGAAATTCTGGAATTCTATATATAAGCAGTTTCTATGTTCTGAGTTATGAAGCCATAACTATACTCTAATTTCTGCATTTCCTATGTATATGAGAGGGTACATGTTCTAGATTCTCAAGCATAAAAGCAATATCTTGAAGTCTGAAGCATAAAAAAAAATATGAAAACATACTTTGCTAGTCTAAACATCTTCCTACGCATGTTTTGTTATTCGGCCTTAGCATGTTTCTGCGCATACTATAATTGTTTAAAAGATTCTAAAGAAGGCTAAGAAAAACTCTATTGTGTAAAATTTGTTATTCTATTAGTTGCAGTTCATGAATTTAGAATGTTGTCTTACTGTCCTAGATTTAAACAAAAGAAGGAGCTTGTACTTACTTTAGGTGTTTGACTAAGAGTTCCTCTGATGTATCCCCTGAAGAAGTAGGAAAAGAAACTGTTTCAGTTGGAATCTTAACACTAGACTGAAAAGATGAAACTACGTTTACCTTACTGCTTCTAAATCTGGACTTTGGGGTGAGAGAGGCTTTTCTCTTGAGTGGAAGAATGCTTCTACGTATGTGTGGGTAGAGAAAGTATGTAGTATGATATGATATAAAAGAGTGTTTTTGTCACGCCCGCTTTCTACTAATTCTAGTAAAGCCGGGAACATGACCAATGAAAGGAAATAAATGACAAGAGAAAGAAATAAGCATTCTTTTCATAACATAAGGTAAGAACTAAACCCGTAAAAATCGGGAGGTCAGAGTCATAAGCTCGTTACATTTCATAACAGAATACAGAGTTTAGTCTCAGGTCTACTACATAAAGTCTAGCAGCGGAACTTTCAGGATCGCATAACGAAATCCTACGTGTATGAAGACACGCAGAACCCCCAAGAGTCAGCTACTATGGAGTCCGACAAAAGCACGACAAGCACCCACGCCTTCTTCATTCTTATCCTGCACGTTTAGAAATACATGCAGGGCTGAGTACAAATTGTACTCAGTAGACACGTGCCGAAATCGCACACATACATATATAACTGTCAAACCATTCAAGTGAAACATAGGGATTTTGTCTCTAAAGCACCTATGTTCACAAAATCATTTCTTGAGAAAGTTCTAATTGACTGCAGTCCTAGTTCTTTGTATTCAACCATATCTGCAGTTCTATGTGCCGGGGAAGTGGCCACTTCCCACAGACACTCGACCGGTCAACATCTAGATGACTCACGGTCCTTTGTGTACACTAGTTCGAGTGGAGACGCTAACCCACTGGAACCCGAATTCGATTATCATATAACAGATAGGTATCATACATAAATCGAAAACATTTATGGCAAGACAGTGCTTTTGAAAACATCTCATTTCATTTGAAAGCATACACACATATATTTTCATAGGGTAAGAAAAGCCTACTTGAATGGTCTTGATCGATTCTTGCCTTGTTCTCGTGATGCGGATCCGACCTCTCGTCGAAACCTTTCATATGAATCTCGGGTGAGATATATTACTCGAGCATATCAAATAAATTCTAAGGGCAAGGAATTACTAGCGTTGGTTATCATGAGAGTTTAGTCTCGATTCTTAAGATCGGCTAGTACATGAGTCTAGGAACTGTATTTCTAGATAAGTCATTCGATGGTTTCTAAGTCACCGAATAGTTTGAGGATCTACTATACTCAATAAATATTTATTGGGTAATGTACGAGAGACATTCCTAAATTAATATCTCGATTCTTAACTTGAGGCAAATAAATTTCTAATTAAGCAATTTAATCATTTAATTGCCATCATAAGCATAATTTATAATTTAATCATTTCTTATGATTAAATTCTAATTTATCCATTAGGTCCTTACTAACATATTTCTAATTTAATATTTTGATTATTAAGTCACATTATCTATAAGTCTTTTATAGATTAAAATACCTAGCTAATATATATCTTAAGTATGATTCGTAATTAAATCAATTATTAAGATTATGTTAATATTCTACTTCTTGGGCTTGGTCTAAATACATAGGTAAATTCCATCCAATAGGATTATTCCTAACTCATTTACATAATTCATTTAATCCACAACATAGATTAGTTTAACCCATTTGATAAATTTAAGTAGCCCAAATCCTTACGTAAATTAGTCCATCATTTACTAGGTCCAAGATTTAATTCTGGCCCAGCAACTATTAAGTTGGCCCATACTTAGACAAATTTCCATCCCCTTCTCTCGCTGTTCTTCCTCTTATTATTTCTCTTATTGTTTCTCTCGCACAGCTAGCTGTCTCCCTCTCGCTGTTCTTTCTCTCGCTGCCCTTCTCTTGTTCAGCTAGCTGCTCTCCTTCGCTGTCCCTCCTCTCGCTGTCTCTCGACAGCGAGCTGTCTCTCGACAGCGAGCTGTCTCTCCTCTCGCTGTCTCTCCTTTCTATTTATTTTCATTGTTTGTTTCATTTTCTATTTTACTTAGTTATAGAGTGTTTATGATT
>JAPKLX010002238.1:0-14454 GCA_026898415.1 Leonotis leonurus | reverse complement strand
TATATATATATGTATAGGTTCTGAATATAAATATATGTTCTGAAATCTTCTAAGTTAGCTAATGACTTGCATGCTATGTGTTCACTTTCTTATTTTTCAGTGGAGGAGTGGTAGATTCAGCATTATCTAAGCTTATCTAAAGTTTTGAAGTTGTTTAAGTGGCTTGCTTTAACTTAAACAATAAACATTAGGCTTAGAGTTGAGCCTTATTTACCTCAGAAATGATGGTGGGGTTTAGGCTGGTTTCTGGGCAGATCCTTTTCCTTAGCTCCTCTTAAGTGTTTCAAGTCTTCTTCTTAAGGCTGTCCTAACTTAGCTTTAGGCCGGTGGAAACCTTGCCTTATGATTTCTTCAAGTTTCTCTTCTACAATTTGCTGAGTATTTTTACTTGTTGTTGTAAAACTCTATAAGGCATGAAAATGAGGGGTATTTATAGGTGTATGGGATGGTTAGGGCTGTGTGCTCTGTAGATATGAATAAATCTTGAATTTTTCTGATTTATTTCTACTGCTTTCTCAAATTTTCTATTTGCAGGAGCTTGAGTGTTGCTTTATTTTCAAATTTCTGAAAGAAAATCATCCGTATCTTCCTTTTCTAAAGGTACTGTACCTATCTTTAGTCTATCATAAAGTTTGCTGCTGTAGTCTTACTGTTATTGCTCTATAGTCCTTGACTTTTGGGGTAACATTTAATGTGATAATTTATCTTTTGGTGCAGTGGTATTGGTGCAGAGGTAGATTGTGGGAAGTAGGAAGATTGCAGGGCCTACTTCCTTGACCTGCAGCCGTGCTGCTCTCACCTTAGTCTAGTCTAGTCTTTTAGATTTTAAATATTTTATGCTTGTTGTATTATTTACATTTCAGTAGGTAGCATAATGCTTTACTTCAAATTTTGATATTTTTTTTAATGTGAATGCAATCTGCAAAGGCAGATTTGTTCACCTTTTTCTCCTGCTACACACAATCATGTCTGCGTGTATATATATATATATATACATAGGGCAGCATGCCTATTACTTTACTATTAAAAATTTGAAGTGTATTATAGCAAGTGCAGGTCATATTAATGTTTTTCCTATGCGCCACTGTGTTGTATAGCATTCTGATTTGGCATATTAATACTTCATAGTTCATTCTTTAATTATTATTTATTCACTTATGTATATAAATAATCTTCTTCAATATATCTTGCTTAGACAAGACAATATAATCCATTCTTTCACGACATCTTATAATTTAAGATACTACTAATTAATTATATACAAACTTATGAGGTATATAATTATTATCTAATAGGGTATGGTTAGCTTCTCAACTACTACTATTGTTTTGACAAGTATTAATATTTCTCTTGTATGCATTCTAATTAACTTATTTATTCTATAAGCTCTAATTAACTGGTAGCTATTAATCGAACAAATTTTCGATTATAGATTTCAAAAATCTATTTGAATTGTATTTTGAATAACTCTATTATTTTCAAGATGAGCTCACTTAATTTCTATCTTTACTATATAAATATAGTATGCATACATAATAGCTACTAATATCGATTAGTTAATCGATATTTTAAATTTTTATAATGAAATTTTCTTATCTCGATTTTCAATACATGATAACTACTAATAGAATAGCGGGATATTACATTGTGGCAGGAAAGAACACTTCAAGGCAATCTGTCTTGACCTCAGATGAAGTGATCATGAAGAGCTTCATTCCAAACGTGACAGAAAATTGAAGGAACATCGAAAGGTCATGATCGTTGAAGAGAAGGCAAACGCTGGAAACTTCTCTTACAACTCATCTCAGAATGATGAAGCACTTATTGCACTGGATCTTGATAGTGAAAATTGGGACGAATGCTTCATGGGAGTGGACAACGAAGTTGATCAATGCAAGGTAAACTCTTGTCAATCATTTCTTTTAATCCACCTATATATGACTCTGATGATGATGAAGAAATTTCGTAGATGGTAACATGACATGAATTCAACAAAAATCTTAAGGAATTTGCAAAGTTGTAATCCATGTTCCAGATGATGGTAAAAGAAAATGACAGATTCACAATTGTCATCAATGAAATGAAATTGGTTGTAAGTAATTTCACATATCGAGAATATGATATTCTTAGACAGATCGAAGATAAAGATGATGAGGTCTACACTTTAAATGCAAAAAATCAATAATCTCATATCAAGGAATGAAATGCTCAACAAACTATAAAAGAAAAGGAAGTCATCAACAAATTCAATAGATCGACAGACAATCCCTAGAATCAACTAGAAAATTAGTTAGACATAAGATAAATTAATGAAAACGTGAATTTAAGTAAGAACACAAGATAGAAGAATTACACCCTTTTAGGAATAATTGAAGAGTCTTGAATTACGCTCCAAAAGATGTCGAATCTCCAACAAAGTTGCAAAGTAAAATTATGAAGAAGATAAAATAATGTGTATAATGTCTAGCTCTAGTGTTTAACCTCTTACAAGATAAAATAATGTGTATAATGTCTAGCTCTAGTGTTTATATAGTATTATGCTAGGGTTTACACACGCAAGTTGAGTATGAGATGAATCGAGGTGGAAAAGGCAAGAATCGGGGTTGAGAAGGAAAGTCTTGGTGTCAAAATTTTAATCCTCTTGTTCCTCCACTCGGTTGAGAGGCTACCTAGAGTGGGTTTTGCATTGAGCGTCTCGGTTTGGGTCTCGGTTGAGAGGCTGATCGAGACCCCTCGCTACTTTTGGCCCCTTTTTCTCGGTTGGCCTCTCAGCTAAGAGGCATGCTTGAGGTTCGATCCTTGGTTTCTTCACATCTTGTTGTTCTTCTCGGTCTTGTCTCTTCCGTCACTTCATTCTTCTTGGTTGGTTTGGCCTCAAAATACCTCAAAAACCTACAAAAACACTCAAAAATCATACCGAGCGTAATATTGCTCAACTTTATGTGAAACAAGTTAAACATGTCACAGCCCCAATTTCCAAAGGACAGATCAATCGGAGCGTGACTGTGAATTGAAGGAAGAACCGGAAAAGAAATAGAAATAACAGGAACAACAATGGTAACTGAGGAGTAATACTGAACAAATGTGTATTGTCATAGATTTGGAGGAAACTTTGTAGCCCAAAAGCTCAATCCTAAAAGGAGTTAATAACATTCACGAAAGGTTCAAAATGATAAAGAAGTGTAATGAAGTACTAAGGTACAATTCGAAGGTTCTGATTTTTGGAAGACAAACCAGATAGCCAAAATCAACAAAGGACAAAGAAATTGTAATACCCCGTCTTTTTAAGTTCCGGAATAACAATATTCGAACGCATTTGTAATATAATCGGATAATAAAATCTTGAACGTTTAGTTAACTAATGAAAATTTAATTTAATTAAAGAAGAATTTTGGTTTAGTATAATAAGTTATTAAAGGAATTTTGATAAATATCTTAAAGGATATTAATATTTAAGTATATGTTTTATACTTAGAACATATATATATTATAAGTGTATAAATAGGTTATGAAGTTTGAAGAACTTATATATGACATACATGAGATACTTGCAACAATAAGTTGTATGGTTAATATGTTTAATATGTTATACTCCCTCCGTCCCCCAAAGATCTTCCCACTTTGACCCGGCACGAGTTTTAATAACATGTGTTGACTTTGATTGTTAAAGTGTAAAGTGATGTTAGTGGAGAATGGGTCCCACAACAAGTAGTATGATGTGTAAGATATTGTGAGTGGATAATGGGACCCACATTAAATAAGATGAGTAAAATAGAAGGTTTCCAAAAATAGAAATAAAGTGGGAAGAAAGATGGGGGACGGCCCAAAATAGAAGAGTGAGAAGATCTTTGGGGGACGGAAGGAGTATATCTTATGAAGCATATTACACTTTACTATATATATAGTATATATGTCATTTGAATATCAAAGTAGGACTGCAAATTGAAACACACGGTTGTTATATATATATATATTATGTTGCTAAAAAAAAAATGTTACCAACAATATGGAACAACACGTAAGATACATATATATATATGTAAAGAAATGCAAGTGTGGATTGGAAAGAAGTAAGATAGAAACACTCAAGTATATTACAAAAGCAATCCCAATTTAATAAAGGAAAGATAATAAAATGAAACACTTCATTTAAACTATAAGCTATGAATTATATAGATATATATGTATCATTACATTGTAAGTGTAATGATAAACAAAGCCACCATAAAGCAGCTATGTTGCTGCTATGTTGCTGCAACTATGACTATTAAGCATTACATAAAGCAAATAAAATATCTAAGTAGTACAAATCAGCTATGCTGCTGCAGTTATAAAACAAAAAGGAAAGAATAAATTACTTCCATAAATGTAAGGAAGTGATGAGCATTTAATTAAACAAATGAAAAGAATGAAACAAGTAACATGCTCCTACAGTAATATACATAAGCAGCATGGCTGCTGTGAAGGAAAGGGTAGTGTAAGAGCTGCAACTCGGTGGAGTGTAGAAGAGAAGTCCTCCATCCATATCTTCATCCCATGCCCTACAATAATAGCAATAAGCCTATTAGAACTAGTTACCAAGACTTAAACACTAAGCTACCAATAACACACTCAAATCAACTATAAAAAGGGGTGCAAGGCTGCCTTTAAACGTTTCATCAACCCCAAACACAAGTACAAATCCAAACTGTGCAGCAATCTTAATAATACACAAGAAGAAGAAGTAGTTCAAGTTAAGGTAATGAAACTAAGCTCTAGCTCTACTTCCATTTATATCTCTTATAGTTTTAAAACACAAGCATGTAAACTACAACCATAATCTGCCTTCCTAAGTAATTCAGGAAAACAGAGAGCATGTATGTATAAAATGTCCAGATTTCATTAATAAACTGAAAGGATGCTAAGTCCAAAATATAACCATTATCAATCCATGAAAATAGGAGGAGTAAATAGGCAGTTTTCAAACTCTGAAAACGGGGCATAAAATCCAGAACATAGAAATCAGAAAATTAAGATTCAATCTTTTAGTCTTCCAAAAGATTAGTTTATGTTCAAACATATATATCTATGTTTTAAACGCTCAGTTTTAAGGGCCAGATTATGAACTTTAAACATATGTTCCTAGCTTTGAATAACCAACCCTAAACATTTAATTACCAGAACATAGAGACAGAAT
Source organism: Leonotis leonurus (assembly GCA_026898415.1). Lineage (NCBI taxonomy): Eukaryota > Viridiplantae > Streptophyta > Magnoliopsida > Lamiales > Lamiaceae > Leonotis > Leonotis leonurus. Next base: position 9,278 of record JAPKLX010002238.1, on the reverse strand, counting down.
AGGAATTTATGTTGCTGTCAAGTTAAAGCATTTATTTAAAACATAGAATGAATTCTGGGTCATAGATAAATGCAGACATTAAATCAGAAAATAAGCATGTCCAGAACATAAACATCAACTTTGAAATAAGTTCAGAAACTAAGTCTGTTGTGATATTTATTCCAGAATGTAAACAATCTGTAAAGCCTACTGCAGACCCAGAACATTTTAATTCCAACTAAATATTTGGACTTAGAAGTTTCAGGAGGAGATAAAAATTCAGAATGTAAAAACCCAACTCAAACTAATAATTAAACCACACCATAAGTGCATGAATTACAGATCATCGCATAAGTCATAAAGAATCAATAAGCTGTTAACCACTACACAACCCAAACCAGAGACTTGAACTGTAATTAAACCTTTAAGTAATAAATTTTCACAGAAACACACTAAGACTCTAACTTATAAATCAAAACACAGAATATTAAAAACGAATTAAGAGCAGACTTAGCTGCTGCTTTAAGGAAACTCCCAATGAGATCAGAATCTATGCCACTCCAGTCTCAACTCCACCAAATCCAAACCTCAAAACAGGAGATTTCAACGTAATCAGTTTGGGAGTGAAAATAAACTGGAAAATTTAAACTAATTTAAAGGCCTAACTAAAATTCCAATAATAATTAAAGGGTGTGGTAAGGGAGATTAGTTAAGAAATTACCTAGGGAAGAAATCTGCTCTCCCACGGCAGTCTCCAGAATCAGAAGCAACGCTTCAACAATTAACCCTCCCTCGGTCAAAACAGAAAATAAAACGAGATTAAAACATGCAGAAATGTTAAGTTGTGGAATTTAAATTACAAAAGTAAATTACAGTGCAAAATCGGTAATAACATTTTAAAAGAATTAAGGAATTTTAGACTTGTTGCCCAAAGACCCAAACCAACATCAAATAGAACATGCAGAGGATTTAACCATGAATTACGAAAATTAGAAATTTCCTTAAAAGCTTTAGATGTTGTTCCTATCAAGAATCAGTGAGGGAGAGAGTTCGAGCTAGGGAGAAATCGAAAGAGAGGTTCTACTTCCTGCAGAAAACAAGAGTCTGAGAAAGAGTGAATAGAGAATGTATGCAGAAGGAAAGCGAGAGGATGAGAGGAAAAAAAAAATATACAGAGGGACGAGAGAACTTACTGGGTAGAGAGAGGGTTCCGACGGAGACAGGAAACCAATCGAGCGAGGCCAGGGAGATAGAGGGTAAGAGAGACAGAGAGATAGAGAACTGAGAGAGAGGGAGAGCTTGACATCGAGGGGAGAAAGTAGTGTTGCGGTGAGTTTCCTCCAGAAACAGTCGAGAGGTGGAGGCGGAAATCTCGAACAGAGACAGAGAGAGCCATGGACGGGAGAGGGAGAGAAGAAGGTAGAAACATAGTGAGATTGAGAAAAAGAGAGAATCAGAGAGGGATCGATTGAGAGGGGAAGAGAAGGGAGAGAGTTTGAAACAGAGAGAGAGCAAGAGAAGGAGAAGAGAGGCGTGAGTGTATTTGTGTCTGGGGAGGAAATGAATTAGGGATAGAAGAAAGGGTTAGGGTAAGTTAGGGTTTGTGAGAACTGGGCCGGGTCGTGGGCCGGGTTTTGGGCCGGGTTGAGCGAATTATGGGCTGAAATTTAATTAGGTGTTGGGCTTGAGTCCATAGAGCTATTGGGCTGAGCATATAATTTATTTGGGCTGAAAATAATTAAATCAAATAGGCCCAGTTTACTAAAATTAAGATAATTAATACTTAACTAATTAAATTAATTAATAATCTCACTTAATTAATTAAATGGACTAGTTTAAAAATCTAATAAGATAAAATTTAATTAGATTAAACTACATCAATTAGAATTATTAAATGTTAAAGAAGGGATAGTAAGATATATACCCTTAAGTGTTATTAATTAGAGCTTATATTAATTAAAGCCTAAGTATGAAATTAAGAAAATCCAATTTAATTAATAATTGGGTTTTAAATTAAGAGAATTAATGTCTCTAATGTCTCCAAATTGAATGGCTATTCCTAATCATAAAATGAACCAAGCAAAAGAATGGAATGGAGCAAAGAATGCTCATTCCATTCCATCCCCCATTCCTTCATACCAATCACCTCCTAAGTGCTAATACACTTATTGCACTTAAATGCAATTACCGGAATGAATTGAATCGAGGATTCAACACCTTAAATAATATTGATCTGAAGTATCAATATCTCGATTACAAGTCAAAATAAGAACTAAGAATAATATATTCTTACAATTAAATATTTCAAATGCACTAAGAGCATTGTAACTTATACGAGCTTTTCTAAAGGTTCCTACGAGAAATCTACCTCGCAATTCGAGATCAAATCAAGTACCAATCTGAGTTATCCAAGTAGGCTTTCTATTACAAATAAAATTATGTGTGCCTGTATACTATTTATGTTGCTTTCAAAATGATTTCAAATTGAGAAAATTATGTTTCAAAGTGTTGTCTTGCCGAAATGATTTATGTTTTGTATCAATGCCTATCTGATTAAGGGTACCTGGTGTAAGGATCCTGGATTCCTTGTTTAAGGATCCGAAGAATTGTAATCGAACTAACTGTGCACATATAACCGTGAGTCATCGATCGGGTTGGCCGGTTACAGTAAACCGGGAGTCATCTATCGGGTTGGCCGGTTCAGTGGACCGTGAGTCATCTTAGCGGGTTGGCCGGTTCGGTGTCCGTAGAAGGTGGCCACCTTCTCGGTACCATAAATTATCAGTACAATCACATTACAGATATGGCCAGTATACTAAAGAAAATTAGACAGATCTGTCGAACTTAGGATCTTTCACAAATGAATTTAGTGAACGTAGGTGCTTTTAAAGACAAAATCCCTATGTCTCACTTTTACGGCATTGACAATTATATATGTATGTATGTGGTTTTGGCATGTGTCTACTGAGTACTTTTATACTCAGCCCTGCATGTATTTATAAATGTGCAGGTTGAGACGTGATGATGGGAGATGCTATGGCGGGCTTGTCGGTCTTTATTTAAAGTCTTGGGTGTCTACGTGTCTTCATACACGTAGACTTCAGTCGATCCTTATTCCGCTGCGTGAGTTTCAATCAGTTTTGTTTGGCGAAGTTGCCGATTGTGTAAATTAAATCTCCAGTTGAACGGCACTCAGTTATCAAATGATCTTTCAATTCAGTCAAGTCTTTCAGTATAATCAGTGTTCCACCTTATCCTTCATTTATTCAATCTATTAGGCGCGTGCCGGGACTCTGCCGGGAAGGGCGGAGGTCGGGGCGTGACAGAAATGCAGCGGAATAGTGAAAACTTAACACATATATGAAGATATGTATTATCTCTGAACACTACAAAAAAAACCCATTCTGGCGACGGAAAAATCCGTCGTTAGCCCTCGAAATCCGTCGTCCCGGGGGCTTAGCGACGGACTGGCGACGGATTTTTTCCGTCTGCATTTTGATCGTCGTTAGCCCCCCGGACGACGGAAAACACAGTCCGTCGTTAGCTAACGACGGACTGACGACGGAATTTATCCGTCGTTAGCCACGACGGACTAAAATCCGTCGTCAGAAACTGCCGGAGACTGTTGACGGCGCCGGAAAGCTAACGACGGATTAAATCCGTCGTTAGTGGCGACGGACTGCAGTCCGTCGCCCACTACCGTTGACCGTTGACCTAGCGACGGACTGCAGTCCGTCGCCAGGTAAGATTTTTTTTTTTGTATTTTAATAATTAATTTTCTTTTTTTTATTATTCATTACCTAAAACGTGTCATAACACACAATACAAACATAATCCAACATTGAACAATAATTTAAAATTGAACCAATCAAATGAAATTCAAAATGCACGCGGATTTCATATAATGAACAAAATAAATATTTGTATCAGTAACATCCCACGACAAACCAAAAAATAAAATAATAGTAAATGTATCAGTAGCATCTACGAATCGTAGTCATCATCAGGAGGAAACTGGGGAGGGGGATCAGACGGGGGAGGCTGATAAGAGGGAAAGAAGGGTGCACCTCCCTGCTGAGACTGCATCCAGCGCATCATCTCGGCATGCTGAGCCTGCATGACCGCCATCTGCTCAGCCAATCTCTGCTGCTGAGCAAGGTACTCACGGCGCTCGCGATCCTGCTCCTCGACTCGGCGCCGCAGCTCCTCGACCTCGTCTCTGGATGGGCGTGATGCGGACGAGGATCCCCCGAATCTGGAAGCTCTCAAGGCCTTCGCCGCGCCTCCCGTGCCGAACAGCCTCTTCTTCTTGTCCGGGCCGCCAAGAACCTCCAGATACAGCTCGTTGATGTCGACTGCATCGTGGTCCCCCTCGGGTAGCTGGGCCCGCTCCTCGTCAGCACGGCGAAACACCTCAGTCTGCATGCATGTAAACGAGAAATGAACATTTGTTAGTATATATACATATTATAAATATTGAAAATCTAATACATATATATATATTAGATTTAAATTAAAACTTACCGCTATCGCCTCAGATTTCGGATCGGTGTATGTCCCGTCCGCGTATCGATGCTCGTCCAGGAAGGAGTCGAACATGCACGAAATCGGAGCTACTCCCCGCTCACGACCCTATGCATCAGATCACAATGGAATCGTGTCATTGAAACATGTGTATATGAATTAAAATTGTACCACATACTTACCATTATTATTTAAAATATATTATTACGTACCTTCTCCTCAGCTCGTTGCATGACCGACTTGGCCCCTCCCCTATGCTTGATAGGACCAGTACCCGGTCCCTGAGGCTCAGACAACCGGTTGCGCCTCGCTGACTGGGATTTGGCCACAACATCATCCCGGGACCAGTACGCGAGCCAACCCATCCACACATCATCAGTCCACCATCCAGGCTTCCCACCTCTGGGTGGCGGATCATTCCTCCTCCTCTTGATCCCGCAGATATAATCCTTATATCTCTCCCGGATCTTATTATACCATAACTCCCGAATCTTGGCATCGAGTGCCGGTTCCCAAGTAAATTTTTTCTAGCATTGAAAATGTATGTTAGAAATTGTAGTTATAAGTTATAATTAAGAATGAGTTTGAAAGTTTTAGTAAATTTTCGAACCTTAAACTCCTCCCAATATCGCTGTCTCACGTCCTCAGGCGTGAGCTTCCAACTGTAGCCAGTCGGGTTGGGAACTATCTTAAATAGTTCCCAAATGTAATCTGCCGGGTCGGCATGCGGGTAAAATCCCCTGCATAATTAATTTAAGAATGATTTATGTTAGATTTTGGAATAACTAATTAAATAATTGTCAAAATTGAAGATGTGGTTGCATTTACGTACCCCAACTCACTCACAGAAAGAACAACGTCTCCTGTGGGTCTACGCTCCAACTGACCATCACCGTCAGAGCCAGAAGACGGACCGCCTATGTGTATGCCACCAATATGGTGGCTGAGACCGCCGGTCCCGGACTCATATCCAGAGGATGAGCCCGGGGAACTACCCCGTCCATGGGATAGCTGTGATCGGCGTGTACCCCTACCACGAGGGGTCCCCACATCCTCTCGCCGAGAGTAAGACATCTATTATGTTGAAAATAAATAGATAAATAAGATTCATGATAGACATATCACGTATACGTAGAATGTTTATATTGAACTTATAACATGTTGCATTTATAATTAATAACTTGAAATTCGAATGTGTTAAGTTTTCTACACAAAGTGTTAAGGAGAATCCTCTTCATCGTTATCATTTTCATCTTCCTCATCCTCATCTTCATAGTCATCCTCCTCATCTTCATCTTCTTCTTCGTCATCTGATGCTTCATCCTCTTGGTATTCATCATCCTCGTCATCTTCTTCTTCTGTTTCGAGGACATTATCAGAGTCCACGTGGTCATCATCATCTTCAATTTCTACATGTTCACCGTCTCGGGCAACTGATGTAATATCATCTACATCAACAGTAGTTACCACATGAGCGTCATCATCCTCCTGAAACGGTGACTCCAACGTAGACACATCCGCTCGAGACTCGTCGATAGTGGCCCGTGCCTTTATAGAACAAGCTTCCCACCATTCCCTACACTGTTGGTTCATACTAGGATATGAACAATAATACACCTGTGTAGCTTGAATGGCTAATACAAATGGTTCATATTTTCTAAGTCTGCGCGTATGATTTACAGACACTAAATTGAACTGTGTATCAACCCTTGTACCGGCCGGAGAGGTGTCGAACCAGTCACACTTGAAGAGAACGACCTTCTTATTGTGTAATCCTGGGTATGTGAGCTCGCACACTTCGACTAATTGTCCATAAAAATCCGTCTGACTCGAGTCCCCATAGTTACCCGCTTTTATGCACACCCCACTACTCATAGTTGCTCTGTGAGTTCCATGTGATATCGTGTGAAATTTGTAACCATTCACCAAATAACCATGATATGATGTAATCATTGGTGAAGGTCCACGTGCAATGTCCCACATAACAGGATCAGTTACACAATTTTGTACCTACAGCACACAGAAGTTTATACTTATCAAGTTGTGGAGTTGTATGTCCCTTATATAGTAATTAAGTAAATAATTCAAGTATGTTAGTGAACATTTGACTCACATAGGAGCAAAACCATTCAGGGAATTCTGTAGACATTTTCTTGTCAATGTCCATGTCAGTTATCCATGGATTTGAGTGTCTGAGATGTGATTCGTATTCCCTTCATAGAAAAGGAGATATTAGTTGCTTTGAACCACACATTGCATTAAATAGTCGTATAATTTGATTTGTAAAAGATTACTTGATATATGGATCGATCTCCACGCAATTATGGAGTACATATAGATGCGCAGCTCTATATTCCCTTGGATCCAACGATCTTTTCGTTGTTTTTCCAAAACCAGTTCCGACAAGTTTGAATACAGAAGGCAAGTCTGATTGATCTTCTACCCCACTAGTAGAACATCCTCCAACGTAGTTGCGAGGCACCTCTCTATGTTTCGTACTGACATGATCCTCAAAATAATAGGAACAGAAAGCAGTGGCTTCCTCCACTAAGTATGCATTACATATCGATCCCTCAACGCTTGATTTGTTCTTGACATTATTTTTCAGCTTTCTTAAATATCTGTATTGAAATAATTCATTTAGAAAGCATGAAACCTTAGTTAAAATTCATGAAACATTAAACACAATTGATTCAGTTTGATAAAGTACCTCTCAAATGGGTACATCCATCGATATTGGACTGGTCCTCCATCTCTTGCCTCGTCGGCTAGATGGATAGGCAAATGCTCCATTGAGTCGAAGAAGCTTGGTGGAAATATTCGTTCAAGCTTACACAAAATCAGTGGGATGTTATTGTTAAGTGTCTCCATGTCGTCACTCTTTATGTTTCGTGATGTCAAATCACGAAAGAACAGACACAACTCAGTTATGGACTTCCAAACAGCTTGTGGGAGTAGTTCTCGAAATGCAACGGGTAGTATGCGCTGCATGAAAACGTGACAGTCGTGGCTCTTCATCCCAAACATCTTAAGTTTACTCATGTCTACACATCTACCCATATTTGAGACGTAACCGTCAGGAAACTTAAGGGTTTTCACCCACTTACACAAGACTTTTCTCTCCTTTTTGTCAAGTGTATAGCATGCCTTAGGATATTTATTAGTGTACTGGTCACGCATCAACTGGGGTCTGTGACAATAGAGGTTGAGTTCCTCCCTCGACTTTGCCGTGTCTTTTGTCTTGCCTTGGACATTCATAACAGTATTGAAAATGTTGTCAAACACGTTCTTTTCAATATGCATAACATCTAAATTATGTCGAATGAGCAGAGAACTCCAATACGGAAGGTCCCAAAAGATGCTCTTTTTCCGCCATCCAGTGGTAAATTGTCTTAAGATGCGCTTGTTATTATCATCATAATCTTCGGTGACCTTTACTAGTCCCAAATCTTCAATCTGATAAAGTATCTCTTCCCCTGATCTCCTCTCCGGAGGATCATCTGCAACAATCTTATTCTTTCTAAAGGCCCTCCTATTCCTCCTGAACTGGTGATCGTAAGGTAGGAACTTGCGATGTGTATCAAACCATGACTGCTTCCGGCTATGTGTTAAGGAGAATGCTTCTGTTTGTTCCATGCATCGAGGACAAGCTAATCTTCCGGCTGTACTCCAACCAGACAACATCGAGTACGCCGGAAAATCACTAATGGTCCACATCAATGCTGCGTGCATTTGGAAGTTTTGTCTTCTTGAAACGTCATAAGTATGGGCACCGACTGTCCATAATTGATTGAGTTCAGATATAAGTGGCTGTAGGTAAACATCAATCTTATCTTTTGGATTTCGGGGACCAGGAACAAGCACTGTGAGAAACATGTGCTGTTCTTTCATGCACAACCACGGAGGTAAGTTGTAAGGAGTAAGGATAACAGGCCAGGATGAGTACTGTTGTCCCGATTGCCCGAATGGTTGAAAACCATCTGCTGACAGTCCTAATCGTATATTCCGTGGCTCCGTTGCAAAACCCGGGTAAGTCGCATTAAAGTGCTTCCACGCCGGCGAATCTGCAGGATGGCGCATAACACCATCATCAGCTGAGGTTGAATGCCAGATCATGTCGCCGGCCGTAGCTTTAGATGCATACAACCTTTGTAAACGAGGTGTTAAAGGGAAGTAGTACATCTTCTTAAAGGACACTTGTTTACGTCCCCGACTCCTATCTTTGTATCGGCTTTCATTGCAAAATTTGCAATTCACAAGATGAGAATCCCCCTCCCAATAGATCATGCAATGATTCCTACACGAATCTATCTTTTCTACAGGTAAACCCATTGCCCGTAGCAATTTCTGTGTGCTGTAGTAATTCATGGGCACTTTGTGGTGGTCTGGGAATGCCTCATTCAATAACACACACAACTCGTTGAAATATTTTTGTGGCATCCCAGAACGGGCCTTCAAAGTCATCAGACGAGCCACAAAAGACAACTGAGTGTGGTTCTTACACCCAGGGTATAACTCTTGATCGGCAGCGTCCAACAACTCGTACAACAACTTTGCTGTAGCGTTTGGATCTTCCTCTGTGTCATCTGGGTTGTTGAAAGAGGGACCCCCGAGATCATGAACCATCGCGTGGTATGTCCCGTACTCTTCCTCGGGTTCTACATCTACGTCGACACGTGTTTCTTGAGCATATGAAGGTATTTCATTTTCACCATGAAACCTCCAGACCTCGTAACCCCGTGTGAAACCCTTTTTAGCCAGATGAAGCTGTACAA
>JAPKLX010000935.1:15893-33763 GCA_026898415.1 Leonotis leonurus | reverse complement strand
ATTAATAGCAGTTGTAGATGTTCTGGACAATAAGTCTTTGTCATCAGAAACTTAAAAAGATTTTCATAGATAAGAAACAAAATAAGTTACAGTTGGTCAACAACAGGAATTACAGATAGTAAAGATGTGAAAATAAGTGTCTATCTGCTCTTCCTCCTTTCATCCTATTGCTTCTTTATCTTGGCCCTAGTTTCATATGATATTAATTGCACGCTTTCATACACTCCTTCTCTGACCCTTATGTAGTCTGGGTCCTCAGCATCAATTTTGTATCCTCTGTTTTCAGCGAGCTGGTTGATGAAATTGAGCAAATAAGTCTTTCTGGGAGCTTAGTGCCAGGTATTTCAGGACATTCTCTAAATTCCCTCTTTGGGGCAGTGATGGTGACCTGGGCTTCTGCAGCTGCTGCTCGAATGGCCTCCACCAGATCTTTTGCGTCATTCATATCTAGATATAAGTTGAATGCTTCATTCGGTGTGCCCTCTCAGTAATCTGGTTCTTTGATGAAGTAGTGACACATGATGAAGCCGTATTTTAGCCCCTCCCATCCATTCTTCAAGTTATCTGGGACCCAGCTGGTCTCTCCTTCTTTTGTCTTCTTTGTCTTGATAGGAGCAGATGAGAACCAACCAGATCCAGACCTTTTCTTCCTTTTCAATGGTTGAGAGTGACTTGATCTGCTTGATGTGGATTTGGATGCCTTCTGAGTTTGAGCAGATGGTAGACTTGGTCGATGTGGTGCAGTTAGCTGCTCAGGTTGAGCCTCTTTCCTTTCTTCCGTGGCACCAGATTGATTTTTGCCTTTAATTGCAGCCACTTTCTCCTTCCCTTTCCTAGAATCTTCCCCCTTTTCGACATCATCAATGTAGATGTTGATGAGTGCCTTAAGGGAGGTGATCTCTTCCTTCATGTCCTTCATCTCCTTTTCTGAATCTATCTTGTGTGTAAGCAGTGAAGTAATGTTCAGGTTGGAGTCATCGATCTTTTTCTCCAATGAAGATTTAGCTTTGGCCAGATCAGCTTTATAGTTCTCTTGATCTTCCTTGATTATCCCAATCTCATCAAAATATGAGTCAATCAATGTCTTCGTGGGATAGCGCAGTTCGCTTAGCTTCCTCACCACAAAATTCTTCCCTTTGTTCTCAAATTTTCTAAATTGCGCTCTGGTTTCGATGTTTGTAGCTTTGATTACTTCTTTAGATATTCCAGCAGTCTGATCTTTGACTATGGCATGAACCATGTCTTTCTCCTTCTTTGCAAACTCTGTAACTATTCTGTATATTTCTTGGACTTTGATTTCCATAGTTGCCAGAGTTTGATCGATTTGTTCTTTTTTCTGCTCAGCTGCAGATCGATCATCATCAATCTTCTTGCTTAACTCCTCAAGTTTCAGTCTGCAGACTCTTCTTAACTCTCCACTTGGTCCACATGAGATTTCAGATGGTTGTTGAATTCTGTAAGGATTCGGGTGGCCTGGTCTTGGACTGTGTATAAAGTCCCATACTTGAACTTATCCACTTTGTTGGAGATTAAGTCATTCACTTGTTCATTGGATAAGGATTGATACTGGGTCATCAATATATCCTCCAGGTTGGTTGTCTCCACAAACTCTTCCATAGTTGCTGCGACAGCAGGGGTGTAAATGTCATCTGTTAGTTTACCTCCCACCCTCTGTCCAGCTGGCTCTGTCTCCTCTCATGGATAATCAACCACTTCAATCTGGATTTTGTTCGATTTGGCTGGTTCCCCTTCAGCCTGTGCAATTGTTGTGATCTGTTCTGCAGCATCAGCTTGGTGCTAATTTTGTTCTGATTCTGGTATTGCTGCACCCTGTTGGTGAGCTTCAGCAAGTCCTTCTTCATCTTCTTCCTCATCAATGCTTTTATAGAACTCCAGCATCTCTGCCTTTTCATATATCGATCTGAGCTCGATCTTTAGCTCTTTGGCCTCATATTTTTCCATGGCCAGGATGTCTGAACGATATGTGTCTCTCAATTCAGCAATGGAGGAGGTAGTAAAAATGTTGAGAAGAGTGGCTTCTTTTGCCTTGAGGGCATCGATTGATCTCGTCTTGAGTAGGGCGTCAAGGACATAAAATTTCTTGTCCTTGACGAGCAGAAGGAATTTCAGGCGTTTTGCAGCTTCGTAACTCTCAGGAGTTAACTGGATTCCAGGAAATGTCTTAAGAATTGAGTGATCTGCTTCAGCTTCTAGCAACTTCACTACTGTTTCTGCCTTTTTCTTCTCCACATCCTCATCAGAGGATTCTTCTACACCTTCTTCTTCTTCATCAATCTACTCGGAGTTGTTCAGCAGATGATGGGCTAGTAGTGTGAGCAGGTGAGAAGTCCTTGACCTGGCTTGGGTCTAAGGAGGAGATGGGGGCAACATCCTCTGGTGGACCCCCGACCAGGATCTCCTCATCCTCAACCTCCTGTTGAGGGATAGATGTTTCAGCAACGACAGGTTCCTGAACCTGGACTTCTTCCACGAGTTTTTGTAATCTCCTTTTCTTGGGTTTTGGCTGTTGAGCTGCTCTGGAGGCGTCAGTATCCACTGAGCTGGCTCTCCTGGTAACTCTCTTCAAAGGGGTCCTTTCAACTTGTTTTTCTTTTGTGATCCTGGACTTGGTGGATTTCTCAGCAGGGGCAGATGGTGGAACCCAGATTGGGTTGGAGCTCCCCATCTCCATCAATGCGTTGGCATAAACAGGGTCTGTCACCCTGGCTATCAGATTGGCAGAAATTCCCATAGACATCTCAATTAGATGTTGGTCCTTGGGGAAGTGCAATCTGTTGTTGAATTCAACCATGGTATCCCACTTGTGTTGTTTGAAGAACGATTCCAGCATGTAGCTGATCTTGGTGGAGTGTCTCAAGCTGCTCCTCCTCACTTCAATCCCAGGGCTTGCTCCTTTCACAAACGTGATCATCTTGGCCTCCTTTGCTAAGAGATCAAAGAGAATTCTGCTCCAGTTCACTGGCAGATTCAACACAACAGCAGCAAGAATTTTGAACTTTTATGGGGTGACTTGATCGTAGGAACCATTGTGATTCATGAAAAGTCTCTGGAAGAATTCGAATACGATCTTGAATTCAGGTGCAAGCAGTGCCCTATTGAACATCTTGTTCGTATAATGAATGGGCACTACCATCACCATCTCTACGACCTCTTGTACTTGCTCGTCCGTTAGATCTCCAAGGCTAAGACCTTCATCTTTCAATTTGTAGACTTCATCTATTATGTTTAGCACGTAATATGTTGTGTTGCTAATGGTGCTGCCCTTGCTGACTCGGATGGTAGCTTCATTCCCACCTTTCTCTTCTTGTCATGAGAGATAGAAGACTGCTACTTCTTTGGGCAAGAAATGGAGAGGGTGTGTGGTAATGATATTGTGAAATCCAATATCAAAGTCAAAGAAATATAGATGAGCACTATCCTTCCATCAATGAAGTATGAGTGCTCAGTAGCAGTTTATAGAATATTGAGTTCTACACTACATACAAGTGCACATATGCATGCAAATGGAAAAAAAAATTATTTTTCAATACGGGTTTAAGAGGTTTCAGAGCATTCAAGATACAAAGCAGTTTAAAGGAAAACTCATAAATTTGAAACCTTTGCAGCGTTTAACAAGGGCGAAAGCCTTGTCCAGTTTGTGAAATTCGAAGGTGTCAAGAACATCATATAGGTCTTGAGAAATGTATTTGTTCAGAAACTTGACTTGGTCGAGAAACAAGGTTGATTTGGGAGCCATTTGTAAAAGATAGATCGTTGAAAGGTTTGAGAGATTTTAGAAAAGACGAAAGGGAGAAACTTGCTAAGTGTTTGCAGAAGAAGAGAAGTGTAGGTGAAAGGTGAATCGCCTAACCAAATATATATAGAAGTGATAAGCAAAAATAATAAAATAATTAATATCCTTCCCTTTTTCAGCTTTTCCCGCCTTTCTAAGGTATAGACCTACAGTCTATTACCGCCTTTACTGTGCGTCTGATTCATGCGCTTTTGATCCTGGGATTGCAATGTGGCGCGTGTTTGTTTGAACCGTCAAATTGTTTCCTTTTTCTGGATTTGGTAAATATCTCTACGATCACAGTTCCCATACATAATACTAATCATCACAAAAATAAAAGATTTGGTATATTATGTCAAGATTTAGATATATGTGCTATGATTAAATTGATATAATCGCCGTATCTTGTTGACTTTCCCCCTTGACCAGGGAATGGAAATATTAATAAAAAGACTAATTAATATCCACGTGGCTGCTAGTCATCTGGTCCAGATCGATCTCCTAATTAACGAACTGTTGTCAACATTATCGATCTGTTTTATGCCACTTTCAAGTTTTGGACATCAATCTTGTGTGATGATCTGATAATACTTCCCAGTTGGATTTTAGTTGATCTGTTTGATCATTAACTTGTGCTTAGATGATCTAGTGTCAATTCCCAGTTGGAATTTTTATGATCTTGTTTTTCATCATCTGTACTATATCAATCTGGTTCTTTCTTCCAGATTTAACAATCCTAATTTCTCACAAAGCATCTTAAATCTTTCTTCTGATAATGCTTTGGTGAGAATATCTGCTCTCTGTATCTCAGTGTGTATCTTCTCGATCTGTACATATTTTCTTTCAACATGTTCCCTTATAAAGTGATGTCTCACATCTACATGTTTGCATCTGGTATGCAAAACAGGATTCTGTGTGATTGCTATAGCACTTGAGCTATCACAGAAGATGGGTATTTCCTTGACATCGATCTCATAGTCTTTGAGTTGTTGTTTTAACCAGAGTATTTATGCACAACAGCTCCCTGCCGCCATATATTCAACTTTTGTGGTTGATATGGCAACAGATGTCTGCTTCTTTGAGAACCACGAGATCAGTTTGTTGGTCCCGAAAGAGCAAGGTTTGGTGTATGGGGGGGGGGAATACACCAAATACAAACTTTTCAGTTTACTTGACTATTTCAATCAGAGAGATGTGAGCTTTCTGAATTACAGATTGCTCTAGATGATAGAACAATATGATTTTCTAACCAATTAAGTTCTACCCAAGTAAGATCTCTCACGTGAGATATACAAGGCAGAAAGTAAGTGTGAACTTAATTTCCAGCAATGTATTGTGTGCAGAATAATGGTGGACTTAGTCGGTGCTCTTGTTAAGAAGATCTTTTGAAAACTTAATCGAGTTTTTAGGAGATAGATTAAGAATGCAGATTTGAATGAGTAGATAGATGCAGAATAAAAACAACTGAATATAAAATGCAGAATTTAAATGGCACAGTTATTTTTACGTGGTTCGGGAAACCCCCTACGTCCACGGTCTAATCCAAACTGGATTAGATATCCACTACTCGGATACTCTACTTATTTATACTCGCTGAGAACGAGCCACAAGTTCCAATTACAAACCTTATTGAAACTTATGCACGAATAAGGGTCGTGTCCCTTTACAACTTACAGAAAACTACTGTAAACAGGTTATCTTCACGTTAATCCACTAGAAAACTACTAGCTAGTAAAGATCTCCTTCTTCTCTCGATAAGACAGACTTGAATCGAGGTGTGATTGCGATCACGAACGGTTTGAAGCTTTTGTCTGATTTGGAGATAGAGTGCTTGAGAATATTTCTGCAGTATATCGCTTCAGTGTCTATTCAGACTTTGAAACTTCAAACATATATAGGCTCTGAATTTTGAAATTCTAGCCGTTTGTTGATTGACGTGATTTGATTTGTGGATTGTCAATCAATTATATCTCTTCTTTCCTTGTAGAGTTGTTGGTTGAATCTTCTATGATTGGTAAGCAGATCATCTGTGATTGCTTTCCTTCTCCATGTCAATCAGTGATTCAATTTCCAAATCTTAAATGGAAAGTCTTTAATGCTTCATCGACAGGTTTGGTTCTGCTCTTTCTGGTTTGCTTCTAACCTTCTGGTTGTGTCCTCTCTGGTCTAGTGTCTTTCTGGTTGAATATTGACTTAGACACTTTCTGGTAGAGGTACTTTCTGGTAGAGCATTCGTTAACCACTTTCTGTTCGAGGCATCTTCCATCTTTCTGGCTGAAGCTTCTCTGGTTCAACTTTCTGTTAAAGTTGACTAGCTTCATTTTCTGTTTGAGACTCTCTGGTTTAGCATTCTGTCTTGAGACTTGCTGGTTTTGAGTCTTTCTGGTTTAGCATTTTCTGTCTTGAGACTTGCTGGTTTTGAGTCTTTCTGGTTTAGCATTTTCTGTCTTGAGACTTGCTGGTTTTGAGTCTTTCTGGTTTAGCGTTTTCTGTCTTGAGACTTGCTGGTTTTGAGTCTTTCTGGTTTAGCATTTTCTGTCTTGAGACTTGCTGGTTTTGAGTCTTTCTGGTTTAACGAGCTTCGACTATCTGGTTTGCTGAAACCAAAAAGAAAGGTACAGAACATGTATAATACCAAGTGTGTTTTGTAAGAGTATCATCAAAACTCAGAATATTTTATGGGGTTCCCAACAATTTCCCCCTTTTTGATGATGTCAAAACCACACTTAGTCAGTGAACACAATGTAATTTGTATCATGTTCTGGACAGATAGGTTATTTGTTATTTAAGTTAAATAACAGTAAACGACAATAACATAGAAACTCCATATTCATTGATATATGAATTGATGAGTACAGGAGTTAGCCGATATGACAGAGCAAAAGCAAAAGATAAGAATTAACTATCTAAGAGAACCATCTAGCTGCTCCGCCTTTCTTCATCTTTTCTTTCTGTGCATCGGATACCAGTTGGATGCTCTCATAGATACCATCTCTCACCCTGGCATAGTTTGGATCATGGTTGTCGATTTTATAGCCTTTGATCTTTGCCAGTTGATTGATGTAGTTCAGAATGTACGTCTTATCTGGAAGATTGCTGCCTGGTAAAGTTGGGCAGACCATGAACTCTTTTTCTCGTGCCTTGAGCTGGACCTTGGCGTCTGTTGCTGCAATTTTGATTCTTTGTATAAGGTCTTGATCACTGAAATTCTCCAGGTAGCGGTTAAAGTCTTTATCTGGGGTAGATTCTGAATATGTAGGCTCTTTCAAGAAGTATCTGTTCAGTATGAAACCTTGTTTGACCTTTTCCCAATCAGTTTGGTCATTCTCTGGAACCCATGCGTCAGTTGGTGTCTTCTTCTGCAGAGATAGGTTCCAGGAGAATGATTTCTTCTTCTTTTTCTTGGACTGGGTGGTCGATTGTGATGACTGTTGCTGTGAGCGCTCTGTAGATGAAGGCGAAGAGAAAGGAGCTTGAAGAGATTTTTCTTTGGCCTCTTGGGCTGCTAGCTTTCTCTCTCTCTCTGCCTGTTCTTTATAGAATTGTGCTCTGAACACTGGATCACATGCCTGATCCATGCTCACTCCAAACAGCAACAATTCTGCTATCTGGTCACCTTCGTCGATTGGTTTCTTTCCTTTGTCTGTGGGGATCTGAGATGTTGATTGAGCTTGTTGAGCTGGTTCTGCTCCCAGTAGGGTGGGGTCTGGTCTTGGTGGTGTGGTAGGTCTGGATTGGGTTGGTACTGGAGTTTCTGTTCCAGTATCTGTTGCTTCAGATGAGCCCTTGCTGCTTTTTCTTCCCTTACCTCCCTTGCCATCAGAGATTTCCCCCTTTTTGACATCATCAAAAATGGTATTGATGAGTGCTCGAAGTGAGGCGATCTCCTCATACATCTTCTACATTCTCTCCTCAGCATCTGCTTTAAAACCAAGCAGTAAGTTAATTGTTTGGTCAGAGGCATCCAATTTCTTCTCTAGCCTGCTGTTCATTGTTGACAAGGTTTTGTCATAAGTCTCTTGTAGCTCTTCAACAGTAGTGATGCGAGTGACTTGTTGCTCGTGTTCTTCAGGGTTGGGGTAGAGAAGGTCATTTAAGACAGCGACCTGGTGTTTCCGCATCAGCTCCACAAATTTCTCATTTTCAAAATGAGCTAGTTGGGAGTGGATGGACAGGTCAGTATCTTCCTTCAGTTGAGCAGCGAGTGTACTTCCTTTCTTGTCAACAGCAGCACTGATTGATTCATCCTGTTTGGCCAGCAGGTCAGCAAGCAAGGCAGTGGCCTTTTCTGCTTTTTCGTCTATTTCAGTTAGACGGAGGTTGATCTCAGCTTGACCTGCTTCATTTGCCAATCTATCATCATCGATTTTCTTGTCAAGCTCCTTCCTGACTGTGCGGAGTTTTCTTCTGATGTCTTCATCCATGTCATTAACGTACTCTTTCTGATGTTGGTTGAAGTCAGTGAGTATCTGTGTTGCTTTTTCTTGAATCGAGTTGCACACATCAGTCATGTGGTCTTCAACTCGCAGAGTGATGAGATTGTTGAGTTGATAATTGTTGAATGTGTTGGGCTCTCGTTCCAAAAGTTCTTCCATGGTGTAGAAGTTAACATGTTTCTTCAGCTTCTGTGCAGCACCATGTGTGTAGATTTCATCGCTGGGTTCTCCGCCAATGTGTTGACCTACTGGTTCGTCATCACCAGAATCCAGGTCAATGATAGGTGTTTTCTTGGGAGACTGTCTTGTTGAAGGTTCTCCCTGTTCAGGTTGTTGATGTTGTTGGGGTTGTTCAGAGTGTGGTGAAGACAGGTCAATCTTCAGTGCTGCTGCCTCCTGTTTCATGAGGCCAGAAATAAGTTGGTGGAATTCTGCCCTCACTTCCTGGACGGTGGTGACCTGAAGTAGACTGAGCAGTGTGGCTTCTTCTTTCTTCAGTTCCTCAATTGTTTTGAGTTGGAGCAGAGCATCAAATACATAATACTCGCTGTCCTTGACCAGCAAGTAGAATTTGACACGCCTTGCTGCTCCCAAACTCTCTGGTAGCTGAATAATTCCAGGGAACTCTTGCAGAACAGAGTGTTCTGCTTCATTTTCCAGCAGGCTGATAACAATCTCAGCTTGTTGTCTCCTGACATCCTCCTCATCAGTTGACTCTCCGTCCTCTTCTTCTTCACTGATCCTTTCCATTCTGCTTGGAGAAGGAGTAGCTGTTCTGGCGGGAGAAAAGTCTTTCTCCTGATGTGGAATGTGACTTGTTTCAGGTTCTACCTCAGTTGCTGGAGTCTCTGTTGGTTCTGCTGCTCCCTGTGATGTTTGTTGTTCTTGTTGCGGTATATCTGATTGTTCTTCTGTTGCTGCTGGTGGTGGTGATGATTCTTGAACCTTATGTAATCTGCGTTTCTTCTGCTTGGGTTGGGATGCAGACGTTTCTGTCTCAACAGAACTACCTCGCTTGACTGAAGTCTTGCGAGTAGTCTTCTCCTTCACAATTTTCTCCTTTGAGGATTTACCCTTCTGCTTCTCAACACCTTTAGTAGGTGGAACCCATGCAGGGTTAGAACTGCCCACTTCCAGTGCTGCAATTCTATGCACTTCGTCTGGAATCTTGTTGAAAAATTGAGACGCCAGTCCCAATGACATCTCCAACTGGTGTTGGTCCTTGGGAATGGAGTGATTGATGTTGTACTCCTCAGCGTCATCCCAGACTTTCTGCTTGAAGAATCTTTCAATCATCAAGCTGATCTTGGTGGAGTGGCGAAGATTCCTTCTAACTTCCACCGAAGTTCCTCTCCCCCGGCTGTCCTTGGTGTAAGTGACTAACTTGGCTTCCTTAGCCATTAACTCAAACAAAATTCTGCTCCAGTTGACGTGAAGATTCAGAACAATGGCAGTGAGGATTCTGAACTTCTCAGGGGTCACTTGATCGTATGAGCCGCTGTGGTTGAGAAATATCCTCTGAACCAATTCCAAAAGTAGCTTGAAACCTGGTTGAAGCAGAGATCTCTGAAACATCCTTCCTGTGTAGGAGATAGGAATCACTATCATTATCTTTACAGCTTCTTGAAGTTGTGCAGTTGTGATTTCTTCCAAGGATAGACCTTCGTCCTTCAACCTATAGGCCTGGTTGATCATCTCAATCACGTTGTAGGGTGTTTTGCTCGTTCGGTCCCCAATCGGCATCAAGACATTGGCTTCAAAGCCATGCTTGTCATTTTGCCATGTCAAATAGAAGGATGCCACTTGTTTTCCCAGAAACATCTTAGGATGTGAGGTGACAATGTTGCAGAAACCTTACATCAAAAGAACATTCACACATGAATATACATATTCATCAATTCATATGAACAAGCATAAGTATTGCACAAAAACAGTAATAATAGCAGTTCATAGGACAAGGAGTTACAGAATATGCAATAAACTGCAGATTTAAAAGAAGTTTGAATAAAATGAAAACCTTTGCAGCGTGAAACCATGGCAAAAATTTCATCAAGCTTTCGAAAACCATGGGTTTCAAGGACAACATACGGTTCAGGTGTGAGAAACTTCTGAACCTCAGCAACGTGTTGAAGAAAAAGTGAAGTTTGGGGTTCCATAGTCAAAACGCAAAGATGTTTGAGAAGAGATTTGCAGAAGTTTGGGAGAAATCTTAAGTGCTTAGAAATTTTGAGAAGTGCTCAGTGCAATAAAAGTGAAGGTGAACAGTTTAGAGAAGGATATCGCATATATATAACAAGAGATAATTAAGCGATAAGTAATTTGAAGAGTTGGAAAATTTTCTCCCTTTTTAGATTTTCCCGCTTCTAAGATTTGTTTTCCCGCTTTTCCTTGCGTGAGATGTACGCTCTAGATCCTAGGGTTGGTAGACGAGCGTGAGCGTATCTCTTATTTTGGGCAACTTTCCTTTTCCTTTTTCTTGCAGAGATTTCCTCGATCCCAGTTCCCAAGGTTGTGCTAATCATCACAAGAATAAAAGATTTAGTAAATCAAGATTAGAAATATCTTTTACGGTCCTGTGACCTAGGAAAGTGACGTCTTTTATCTCGACTCTTCAATTTCCTTAAAAGTTCCCCCTTGACTTAGCATTTAAGAAATAATTTTCACATGGCTTTTTCGTCAATTTATAGAGAAAATTATGCCACGTGTATTTTATTTCAACTGGGCTTTCTGTCATTCTTGTAGTTAACATTCTGGTGACTCTCTGGTAGCTTTCTGTTATGTAGCTATTAGGTAGCCTTCTGGTCTTGGCTATCTGGTAGCTTTCTGGTGTCCTTCATCCAGACTGAGTAGTCCAAGTTTTCCACACAGTATCTTAAATCTTTCTTCTGGTAAGGCTTTAGTTAAAATATCAGCACGTTGGATATCTGTATGAATCTTCTCGATCTTGATGTGCTTTCTCTCTACATGATCTCTAATAAAATGATGTCTCACATCGACATGTTTGCATCTTGTGTGGAGTACTGGATTCTGTGTTATAGCTATAGCACTTGAGCTGTCACAGAATATATGTATCTCCTTTAATTCAATCTCATAATCTCTTAGTTGCTGTTTCAACCATAGAATCTGTGCACAACAACTTCCAGCAGCCATATATTCTGCCTCTGTGGTTGATGTTGCAACAGATGTCTGTTTCTTTGAAAACCAAGATATCAACTTGTTTCCAAGGAATTGATACGTTCCAGAGGTAGGCTTTCTGTCCAGTTTGCATCCAGCATAATCTGAATCAGAATAGCCTGTAAGCTCAAAGTTATCATCTTGTGGATACCAGAGACCAATGTGAGTTGTTCCCTTAAGATATCTAAGTATCTTTTTGGCAGCTTCCATATGTGATTCTTTTGGGTTGGCTTGATATCTGGCGCATACTCCAACTGCATAGGTGATATCTGGACGACTTGCAGTAAGGTATAGCAGAGAGCCAATAATTCCTCTATATTGAGTAATATTAGCTGGTTTTCCTTCTGGGTCTGGATCTATCTTTCCATTTGATTGCATAGGAATTTTAACTGCTCTGTTGTCTTTCATTCCAAACTTGACTAGCAGATCGTTGATGTACTTTGCTTGATTAACAAAGATACCATCTGGTAATTGTTTTACCTGCAGACCTAAAAAGAAATTCATCTCACCCATCATGGACATTTGGTATTTGTTCTTCATTAGTTCTGCAAATTTGTCACACAGATAGGGAGATTGTGATCCAAAGATTATGTCATCGACATAAATCTGGACCAACAGAATGTGTTCTTTGACTTTGATGACAAACAATGTCTTGTCAACAGAACCTCTTTTGCAGCCTGATTCCAGTAGGAATGTTGACAATGTTTCATACCATGCTCTGGGTGCCTGTTTTAAACCATAGACAGCTTTAGCTAGTCTATATACTCTCTGGTCAGGATTCTCTTCTTCAAAACCAGGTGGTTGCTCAACATACACTTCTTCTTCAAGTATGCCATTGAGGAAAGCACTTTTATCATCCATCTGGTATACTTTGAATCTCTTGTATGCAGCATATGCTAAAAATAGCCTAATTGCTTCCAATCTGGCCACTGGTGCAAAGGTCTCATCGAAGTCGATACCTTCCTATTGATTGTATCCCTTTGCAACAAGTCTAGCCTTATTTCTGACTACTTCTCCATTTTCATCTCGTTTATTTTTGAATACCCATTTTACACCTATCACCCCTTGATGTTTTGGTCTGTCTACCATGTGCCAGACTTGGTTTCTCTTGAACTCATTGAGTTCTTCTTGCATAGCTATGACCCAGTCTGCATCTATGAGTGCTTCATAAGTGTCAGAGGGTTCAGCACGTGATAAATAACAACTGAGAAGTGCACTTTCTCCATGCATTCTTCTAGTTCTAACTCTATCTGTTGGGTTCCCAACAATCTGTTCAGAAGGGTGATTTTCTTGAATCCATTTCCTTCTGTTAGATATCTCCTCTTCTGATATCTCAGGATCTAGTTCATTTGTTGGGTCCTCAAATTCTGGATGAGAAGTTTGAAAAGGATTTTCAGTTTCTGGTTCTTCTTGATCATTATTCCAACCATTTGAATCTCTTGATTCTTCGGGTTGATCTGGTTCTGGTTCATTAGAATTGTCTCCTCCTTCAGGCTGATTGTCTTCTGGTGTAGTTAAGGTTGTCTGTTCTGTTCCCCCTTGCTGCAAGCTTACTGCTTCAGCACTGTTTGGAACTTCAACTTCATTCTCTTCTGATGTATTCCAGATTAGAATATCTTCTAACAGAATCCCTTTTGCTTTCTGGTTCTTGTTCTGGTCTTGTGTTTGATCAATATCTAGGTCTCTGTCACTAATAACAGATTCATCAAAAACAATATGAGGTGTTACTTCCACAATGTGAGTCCTCTTGTTAAAAACCCTATAAGCTTTGCTAACATCAGAATATCCTAAGAATATTCCTGGATCAGCTTTGCTATCAAAGGTTTTCAACTGAGATTTCCCATTATTGTGAATGTAACACAGACAGCCAAAGGAACGAAAGTAATGGATCCTGGGTTTTCTGTTGTTCCATATCTCGTAGGGTGTCTTCCCATGTCTGATGGTAGCAGCTGATCTGTTCTGGGTGTAGCACGCTGTATAGATGGCTTCTGCCCAAAATTTCTTTGGCAATCTGGTTGCATTGAGCATAGTACGAGCTGCTTCTTTTAATGATCTGTTTCTTCTCTCAACTACTCCATTCTGTTGAGGAGTTCTAGTAGCAGATGTCTGGTGAGTGATTCCCATCTGGTTGCAGTACTCCTCAACTTTCTGGTTTAGAAATTCTGTTCCACGATCTGTTCTGATGGTGGTAACAGAAACTTCCTTTTTCTTGGTGATCTTGTTGAGAAAATTTGGCAGCTTCTCCAGAGTTTCTTTCTTCTTATACAAGAATATTACCCAAGTAAATCTTGAATAATCATCAATGATGACTAGAGTATATTTCCTACCATTTATGCTTAATGGTTTAACTGGACCAAATAAGTCTTAATGTAGTAATTCTAGTATTCTGGTTGAGCTCTGGGCAGATTTGCTTGAAAAAGATGATCTGGTCTGCTTTCCAGCTTGACACGCTTCACAAACGTGGCTTTTGTCATAGACTTGTTCTGGCAATCCTTCAACTAGTTTCTCTCGTGCAATCTTATTGATTGATTTGAAGTTGAGATGGCTTAATCTTTTATGCCATAGCCAGCTAGTTTCTGACACTGTCTTAGTGACCAGACAGGTCTCTATCTGGTTGTTCCATTGCACAATATATAGTCTATCCTGCAATATCCCGGTAAGGAGTATCTCATCTCCTTCCTTGTTCTTCACCAAACAATTGTTAGCATTAAAGACAATCTGATTACCATTGGTACAGAACTGACTTACAGAGAATAGATTGTGGCTAAGTCCTTCAACGTATGATACGTTTGTGATGGTGGTCTTGCCTACTTTTATGTTTCCATATCCTCTAGTATATCCTTTTGAATTACATCCAAAAGTGACATGAGGTCCTGGTTTCTCTATGTAGTCTGATAGTAGGTTCTTGTCACACGTCATGTGTTTTGAACAACCACTATCTATTATCCAGATTGCTCCTTTTGCTATTTTGTACCTTCTTGCAGTCTTCTGATCCTGCAATTAGATACACTTAGCTACCCTTCAATATTTGGGTGCTTGGTTATTAGCAAATGTTCCCTTTCGAATCCAGAACATTTTTGGGTTGGGGACAACAATATAACAAGTAATAATATTTCCATTATTATCTACTTTTGACACAGAGTGATATATAGATGGATGATATCTTTTTATTCCATCCTTCTTTAATCCTTTGTTAGTAGGTGCTGTCCTGTTGACATTCTTCTTGTGAACCCTTTCTGTTTCTGTATAATCTGCTGGTCGTTCCCTTGTATGATGGTACAGTCTGTTTCACCATCATCTTCTGTGGATGTTCTTTCTTGTTCTTAAGATTTATCACTTGATCTGGAATCTGTTTCCTTTTTGGTACGAATTTTATGGTACACGAGGATTTATCTGAATGGCCTGGATATCCTATTCCAGATGTACCCTTTTGCTGCATGTTAATTAGCAGTTTAGCTCGTTCATTACTCTTGTAGATCATTTCTTTTCCTTTCTTGATCTTCTCTTCAGCAACATTGTTTCTTGTAATGAGATCTTTGACCTTAGAATTCAGCGAATGAATTTCATTTTCTTTTCCTTTAATCTGTTCTTCCAGATCAGCAATTTTAACAACGAACTATGTGTTAGCAGTACTTAGTATCTGTTCTGTTTTCTTCATCCTTTCATTCTCTTCAACTACTTCTTTGAATAATCTCTTGATGCTCGAGTAGCTTTTGAACATGTCATTGACTTCATCCCAAGAGTATTCATCTTGATCTACTATTTCCTGTTCCAGAATAGTATTATTTGAAGAGTTAGAGTTGCAGGATTGTACCTCTACATCATCTAGACCATTGTCTAGTCCTGCATAGCATTCATCCCAGTCTTCTTCTTCTTTAGCAAAGAATGCTTCATCATCTTCTGTTGAACTATCAGATAGATGACTTGAGCTGGAATCTTCTTCTTCTGCTATCATGGCCTTACGTTGAGCTTTTAGTTTTCTGTCTCTCTTAGCTCGTAGTTCTTCTCTTTGACTTTTAGATAAGTCTGGGCAATCGGTTTTAAAATGACCTGTTCTCCCACAACCATAACATGTATAGTCAGTAGGATTAATGGTTTTATCATTTCCTCTACTTTCTGTTTTGTCATCAGATCGTTCTGCTTCTTTGTTCTTCTGGTATCTACTCTTGTTATCTTTGTAGAACCTTCGGTACTTTCTTGATCTGACTTCCATCTTGTCCATTCTCTTAGCAATCATTGAGAATTCTTTAAGTAATTTGTCATATCCTCCTTCAGCTGGTGTAGCAGATGGTCCTGATTCATCTGTTTTGCACTTCGCTTTGAAGGCAGTCTCTTTCTCCTTCTTTGTGCTATTCTCGCTTTTCTTGCTGGAGGAGTAATCTGGTCCGTGAATCCTTCTGATGTCACATTCATGGACAGCTAGATGATCGAAGAGTGCTTCTACAGATAGATCATTAAAATCAGCACGTAGAGGTTGCATAGCTGAATAAATTTCCCAGCTTGGTGGTAGAGCTCTAAGAATCTTGAGATTCTTCTCTCTCTGTGTGTACTTATCCTTCTTAAAGGCAGATACTTCCAGTAGCACTTCAGTGAACCTATTCTTCATTTATTCAATGGTTTCTCCAGGTTTCATCTTGAATTCATCGAACTTGTTACATGCTAAGGATAGCTTGTTCTCGATCATTGCTTCGGATCCTAGACTGAGATCTCTCAGGGCTTCCCACATTTCTTTGGCTGTATCAAGATCTTGGATCTTAGCCAGGTGGACTCCTTTTACAGTACTGGAAATAACTCCTTTAGCAAAATCATCTAGATTTGCTTCTCTTCTTTCTTCTGAGGTGTACTTTCTGGGATCTTTTAGTACAGTTTCTTTAACTGCTCCTGTCTCAGTAATGCGAGTTGTTTCTTCAGTAATGGCTAGAGGTCCTTCCTCAATTACCTTCCACATCAAGCAGTGATGAGCTTTGAGACACATCTTGATTCTGAAACTCCACTCACTGTAACCTTGGATGGAGAATTCTTCGCATGCCCTGATAACAGATGATTCCATAATGACAGATAGGATGCAGATGATGAAAAAGATTTTCTAGATCTATTCAAGTAGACCACGCAGGTATTAACCTTGTGAAACAAAACAATGGTCAGTTTGAACCACTGCTCTGATACCACTTGTTGGTCCCGAAAGAGCAAGGTTTGGTGTATGGGGGGGGGGAATACACCAAATACAAACTTTTCAGTTTACTTGACTATTTCAATCAGAGAGATGTGAGCTTTCTGAATTACAGATTGCTCTAGATGATAGAACAATATGATTTTCTAACCAATTAAGTTCTATCCAAGTAAGATCTCTCACGTGAGATATACAAGGCAGAAAGTAAGTGTGAACTTAATTTCCAGCAATGTATTGTGTGCGGAATAATGGTGGACTTAGTCGGTGCTCTTGTTAAGAAGATCTTTTGAAAAATTAATCGAGTTTTTAGGAGATAGATTAAGAATGCAGATTTGAATGAGTAGATAGATGCAGAATAAAAACAACTGAATATAAAATGCAGAATTTAAATGGCACAGTTATTTTTACGTGGTTCGGGAAACCCCCTACGTCCACGGTCTAATCCAAACTGGATTAGATATCCACTACTCGGATACTCTACTTATTTATACTCGCTGAGAACGAGCCACAAGTTCCAATTACAAACCTTATTGAAACTTATGCAGGAATAAGGGTCGTGTCCCTTTACAACTTACAGAAAACTACTGTAAACAGGTTATCTTCACGTTAATCCACTAGAAAACTACTAGCTAGTAAAGATCTCCTTCTTCTCTCGATAAGACAGACTTGAATCGAGGTGTGATTGCGATCACGAACGGTTTGAAGCTTTTGTCTGATTTGGAGATAGAGTGCTTGAGAATATTTCTGCAGTATATCGCTTCAGTGTCTATTCAGACTTTGAAACTTCAAACATATATAGGCTCTGAATTTTGAAATTCTAGCCGTTTGTTGATTGACGTGATTTGATTTGTGGATTGTCAATCAATTATATCTCTTCTTTCCTTGTAGAGTTGTTGGTTGAATCTTCTATGATTGGTAAGCAGATCATCTGTGATTGCTTTCCTTCTCCATGTCAATCAGTGATTCAATTTCCAAATCTTAAATGGAAAGTCTTTAATGCTTCATCGACAGGTTTGGTTCTGCTCTTTCTGGTTTGCTTCTAACCTTCTGGTTGTGTCCTCTCTGGTCTAGTGTCTTTCTGGTTGAATATTGACTTAGACACTTTCTGGTAGAGGTACTTTCTGGTAGAGCATTCGTTAACCACTTTCTGTTCGAGGCATCTTCCATCTTTCTGGCTGAAGCTTCTCTGGTTCAACTTTCTGTTAAAGTTGACTAGCTTCATTTTCTGTTTGAGACTCTCTGGTTTAGCATTCTGTCTTGAGACTTGCTGGTTTTGAGTCTTTCTGGTTTAGCATTT
>JAPKLX010000935.1:0-15883 GCA_026898415.1 Leonotis leonurus | reverse complement strand
AGCATTTTCTGTCTTGAGACTTGCTGGTTTTGAGTCTTTCTGGTTTAACGAGCTTCGACTATCTGGTTTGCTGAAACCAAAAAGAAAGGTACAGAACATGTATAATACCAAGTGTGTTTTGTAAGAGTATCATCAAAACTCAGAATATTTTATGGGGTTCCCAACACAGTTTATTTCCTAAAAACTGACATGTACCAGATGTTGACTTTCTGTCCAGCTTACATCCAGCATAATCTGAATCTGTGTATCCAGTTAGCTCAAAGTTGTCTTCACATGGATACCATAATCCAATGTGAGTTGTTCCCTTAAGATATCTTAATATCTTCTTAGTTGCTTCCATGTGAGACTCTTTGGGGTTTGCTTGATATCTTGCACATACACCTACTGCAAATGTAATGTCAGGTCGACTGGCAGTTAGGTAGAGTAGTGATCATATGATCCCTCTGTATTAAGTGATATTTGCTGGTTTTCCCTCTGGATTAGGATCAATTTTCCCGTTGCTCTGCATTAGAATTTTAACAGGTTAACTGTCTTTGATCCCAAACTTAGTTAGCAGATCGTGAATATACTTTGCTTGATTAATGAAGATGCCATCTAGTAACTGCTTGACCTGCAAACCTAGAAAGAAACTCATTTCGCCCATCATGGACATTTGATACTTATTTTTCATAAGTTCAACAAATTTATCACACAAATAAGTAGATTGGGATCCAAATATGATATCATCTACATAGATCTGTACTAAAAGGATATTCTCTTTCACTTTGATGGTGAACAAATTTTTGTCAACTGATCCTCTTCTGAATCCAGATTCTAGTAGAAATGTAGACAAAGTCTCATACCAAGCTCTCGGGGCTTGTTTTAGACCATAGACTGCTTTTGTCAGTCTGTATACTTTCTGATTTGGATCTGCTTCTTCAAATCCAGGTGGCTGTTCTACGTAGACTTCCTCTTTAAGGAGAAAATTTAGGAAGACACTTTTGACATCCATCTGGTATACCTAGAATCTTTTGTGTGCAGCATATGCCAAGAACAGCCTTATAGCTTCTAGTCTGGCTACGGGTGCAAATGTTTCATCAAAATCAATGTCTTCTTGTTGATTATAGCCTTTAGCTACTAATCTGGCTTTGTTTCTAACTACATCACCATTCTCATCTTGTTTATTTTTGAACACCCATTTTACACCAATTACTCCTTGGCATTTGGGTCTGTCCACGAGATACCAGACCTCATTTCTTTTGAACTCATTGAGTTCTTCTTGCATTGATGTTATCCAATCTGCATCTTGTAGTGCTTCATGAGCATCAGATGGTTCAATGTGAGAGAGATAGCAGCTTAACAAGGCACTTTCTCCATGCATTCTTCTTGTTTTCACATGATCTGATGGGTTCCCAAAGATCTGTTCTGGTCGATGATCTTGTATCCATGTCCATCTCCTGCTCATCTCTTTATCAGATATCTTAGGATCAGGATGATCTGTTAGTTCATCAAATTCAGTGTGTGCTGTTGATGAAGATTGAAATGGATTCTCATCTGTTCTTGCTTCTGGATTTGGATTTTCAGATCGATTATCATCTGCAATGACTGTTTTATTGCTTTCAGTCTGTGATCTGTTTTCATCCGGTTCATATAGGATTGTTCCCCCTTGCTGTATAACTTCTTCAGCAATAGGTGGAGTATTGATCTCTTCATCATCGCTTTTTGAATTCTAGACGAGAATATCTTCTAGTAATATCTCATTCATCTTTCTTGTAGTCATCTGGTTTTCTGTCTGTTTATCATCTAGTGACCTGTACTCAACAATAGATTCATCAAAAAAAACATGAGGTGTTACCTCTATAATATGAGAGTTCTTATTGTAGACTTGATATGCTTTACTGATATCAGAATATACTAAGAATATTCCAGGATCAGTTTTGCTATCAAAAGTCCTCAATTGAGATTTCCCATTATTGTGTATGTAGCACAAACAGCCAAAAGTACGAAAGTAAGAAATCTTAGGCTTTCTGTTGTTCCAGATCTCATATGGTGTCTTTCCATGTCTGAGTGTAATTGATGATCTGTTTTGAGTATAACAGGCTGCGTAGATAGCTTCTGCCCAGAGCTTCTAGGGTAAATTGGTAGCATTTAGCATAGTACGAGCTTCTTCTTTAAGTGATCTGTTTCGCCTTTCAACAACTCCATTTTGTTGAGGTGTTCTAGCAGCTGAAGTTTGATGAGTGATTCCCATCTTATTGTAGTATGCTTCAATCTTTTGGTTGAGAAATTCTGTTCCTCGATCTGTTCTGATGGTGGCTATATTCACCTCTTTCTGTTTGGTGATCTTGTGTTGAAAATCAGGTAGTTTGGCTAGTGTCTCTTTCTTCTTTAACAGAAGGATGACCCAAGTGAACCTTGAGTAGTCATCTATGATTACTAAGGTGTACTTTCTCCCATTTATGCTTAGTGGTTTAACTGGCCCAAACATATCCAGATATAGAAGCTCCAGTATTCTTGATGTTGTGTGAGCTGTTTTGTTTGTAAAGGATGATCTGGTTTGCTTTCCGGCTTGACAAGCATCGCATATATGGTCTTTATCATATACTATATCTGGTAGACCTTCCACTAATTTTTCTTTGGCAATCTTGCTGATTGACTTGAAAATTAGGTGACTCAATCTTTTGTGCCATAACCAGCTTGTTTCTGATACAGTTTTAGTGACTAAGCAGGTCTCGATCTGATTTGTCCACTGGACAATACATAGCCTATCCTGCAACTTTTCAGTAAGGAGTATCTCATCTCCTTGCTTGTTCTTCACAAAACAGTTGTTAGTATCATAAACGATTTGATTACCGTTAGCACAGAATTGACTTACTGAAAATAGATTGTGACTAAGACCCTCAACATACGATACATTTGAGATGGTGGTCTTGCCAACTTTTATGTTTCCATATCCTCTGGTGTACCCTTTTGAGTTACATCCAAAGGTGACCTATGGTCCTGGCTTTTCTATGTAATCTGATAGTAGATTCTTGTAACATGTCATGTGTTTCGAACATCCACTGTCTATTATCCAGATTGTTCATCTTGCTATCTTGTTTCTTCTTGCAGTCTTTTAGTCCTGCAATTAATTAAACTTAGCTACCCTTCAACGTTTGGGTGCTTGGTTATTGGCAAATGTTCCCTTTCGAATCAAGAACATTTTTGGGTTAGGAATAGAAATATAGCAAGTAATGGTGTTCCCATCATTATCAACTCTAGACAGGGAATGAAATTCAGATGGATGGTATCTTTCTATTCCATCATTCTTCAATCCTTTCTTAATGGGTGATGTCCTGTTGGCATTCTTTGTCTTGTTGACATTTTTGTTGGGTAATGTCCTGTTGACATTCTTTTTATGAACGTAATCTGTTTCTGTGTAATGAGCTGGTTGACCCTTTGTTTGATAATTTTGTCTATACCCGGTCTCTTTTATCATCATCTTCTGGGGATGATCTTTCTTGTTCCTCAGATTTATTACTTGATCTGGTATTTGCTTTCTCTCTGGTACAAAGCTTATGGTTCCCGAAGATTTTTCCGAGTGACCTGGGTATCCTAATCCAGATGTGTTGGGAACCCCACAGATAATTTAAGTTTTGATGATGTTCTCTCGAAAACACACTTGATATTATTCATGTTCTGTATTATTTCTATTTTGTCTCTAAGTACCAGAAAGTTTGAGCAAGACAATCTTAACAGAAAGTTGAACCAGAAAGCTTCAAACAGAAAGATGAAAGAAGTCTCAGACAGAAAGCTGGAGCAAGACAATTTTAACAAAAAGTTGAACCAGCAAGTCTTAGACAGAAAGTTGAACCAGCAAGTCTCGAACAGAAAGTTGGAGCAAATCAACTTTAACAGAAAGTTGTTCAACCAGAAAGTACCCAACCAGTGTTCAACCAGATATGCACTTAAAACCAGAAAGAGCCTAACCAGAAGGTTCCAATCAAACAGAAAGAGTTGAATCAACCAAACAGAAGTGGCAACAGATCGATATAACTATCAAAACCCTCAGAAAACATTGCCCTACTCATCATATCCACTTACCACGTCAGTATTTAAGTCCATCCTTTGAGAATTGGAAGGAAAATCACTGATTGACAAGAAGAAGGAAAGTAATCTCAGTTGATCTGCTTCCCATTCATAGAAGATTCAGTCAACGACTCTACAAGGAAAGAAGAGATATGATGAATAACATTGATTGGCAATCCACAATCAATTCACGCCAATCAACAAACGGCTAGAAATTCAAATTCAAAGCCTATATATATTTGGGGTTTTTACAGTCTGAAAAAGTTACAAGCGCTACATAAAAAGGAACATTCTCAAGCAATTCTATCTTACATTAGACAAAAGCTTCAAACCGTTCGTGATCGCAATCACATCTCGATTCAAGTCTGTCTTATCGAGAAAGGAAGGAGATCTTTGCTAGCTAGTAGTTTTCTAGTGGATTAATGTGAAGAAATCCTGTTTATAGTAGTTTTCTGTAAGTTGTAAAGGGACACGACCCTTATTCGTGCATAAGTTTCAATCAAGTTTGTAATTGAAACTTGTGGCTCGTTCACAGCGAGTATAAATAAGAGAGTATCCTAGTAGTGGATATCTAATCCAATTTGGATTAGACCGTGGACGTAGGGGGTTTCCCGAACCAAGTAAAATAACTGTGTTATTTACTTTCTGCATTTACATTCCAGTTGTTTTATTCACTATCTGTCACTCTCATACAAACTGCATTCTTAATCAATTCTTTAAATACTCGACTAAGATTCGAAAGGTTTTCTAATCAAAGAGCACCGACTAAGTCCACCATTATTCCGCACACAATACACAGTTGGAGAATAAGATTACTCTTACTTTCTGCTTTGTATTACTCACTCGAGAGATTCTGCTTGGACAGAACAAGATCGAGTAGATAATCGATCTGGTCTGACACATTGAGCAATCTGTAATACAGTAAGCTTAAATATCTCCTTTAAATTAGTCAAGTAAACTGAAAAGTTTGTGTATTTGGTGTATCCCCCCCCCATACACAAAACCTAGCTCTTTCGGGACCAACAAGTGGTATCAGAGCAGTGGTTCATACGACCATTGTTTTGTTTCACAAGGTTAACACCTACGTGGTCAATTTGAATAGATCTAGAAAATCTTTTTCATCATTTGCATCCTATCTGTCATTATGGAGTCATCTGTTATCAGGGCATGCGAAGAATTCTCCATCCAAGGCTACAGAGAGTGGAGTTTCAGAATCAAGATGTGTCTCAAGGCTCATCACTGCCTGATGTGGAAGGTAATTGAAGAAGGACCATTGGCCATTACTGAAGAAACAACTCGCATCACTGAAACAGGAGTTGTTAAAGAGGATGTACTCAAAGATCCCAGAAAATAAACGCCTGAAGAAAGAAGAGAAGCAAATCTTGATGATTTTTCCAAAGGAGTTATTTCCAGTACTGTAAAAGGAGTCCATCTGGCTAAGATTCAAGATCTCGATACAGCCAAAGAAATGTGGGAAGCTTTGAGAGATCTCAGTCTAGGCTCTGAAGCAATGAATGAAAACAAGTTGTCTCTAGCATGTAACAAGTCTGATGAATTCAAGATGAAACCTGGAGAAACCATTGAACAGATGAAGAACAGGTTCATTGAAGTACTACTTGAAGTTTCTGCCTTCAAAAAGAATAAGTACACACAGAGAGAGAAGAATCTCAAGATTCTTAGAGCTCTACCACCAAGCTGGGATATTTATTCAGCTATGCAACCTCTACGTGCTGATTTTAATGACTTGTCCGTAGAAGCACTATTTGATCATCTAGCTGTCCATGAATGTGACATCAGAAGGATTCACGGACCAGATCATTGCTCCAGTAAGAAGAGCGAGAATAACTCAAAGAAGGAGAAAGAGACTGCCTTCAAAGTGAAGTGCAAAACAGATGAATCAGCAGCCTCTGCCACACCAGAAGAAGGAGGATATGATAAGTTACTCAAAGAATTCTCAATGATTGCAAAGAGAATGGACAAAATGGAAATCAGATCAAGAAAGTAACGAAGGTTCTACAAAGACAACAAGAGCAGATACCAGAAGAACAAAGAAGCAGAACGATCTGATGACAAAACAGAAAGTAGAAGTAATGGTAAAATCACTAATCCTACTGACTATACTTGTTATGGTTGTGGGAGAACAGGCTATTTCAAAACAGATTGCCCAGACTTATCTAAAAGTCAAAGAGAAGAACTACGAGCTAAGAGGGACAGAAAACTAAAAGCTCAACGTAAAGCCATGATAGCAGAAGAAGAAGACTCTAGCTCAAGTCACCTGTCAGATAGTTCATCAGAAGATGATGTAGCATTCTTTGCCAATGAAGAAGAAGACTGGGATGAATGCTATGTAGGACTAGACAACGGTCTAGATGATGTAGAGGTAAACTCTTGCAACTCTAACTCTTCAAATGATATTAACCTGGAACAGGAAATAGAAGAACAAGATGAATATTCATGGGATGAAGTTAATGAGATGTTCAAGAGCTACTCAAGCATCAAGAGGCTATTTAGAGAAGTTGTTGAAGAAAATGACAGATTAAAGAAATCTGAAGAGATATTGAGTAAAGCAAACACTCATTTTGTTGCTAACATAAACGATCTGGAAGAACAGATGAAAGGAAAGGACAGTGAGATTCACTCACTAAATTCAAAAGTGAAGGATCTTATCACAAGAAACAATGTAGCTGAGGAAAAGATCAAGAAAGGAAAAGAAATGATCTACAAGAGTGATGAACGTGCTAAACTGTTAATTAACATGCAGCAAAAGGGTACATCTGGAGTAGGATATCCAGGCCACTCATAGAAGCTCTCTAATACCATAAAATTCGTACCAGAAAGGAAACAAATACCTGACCAAGTGATAAATCTCATAAACAAGAAAGAACAACCTCAGAAGATGATGGTGAAACAGACTGGCAACAGACAGTACCATCAAACAAGAGAACAAACAGAAGATTACACAGGAACAGAAGGAGTACACAACAAGAATGTCAACAGGACATTAACTAACAAACATGTTAACAAGACATTACCCAACAAAAATGTCAACAGGACAGTACCCACTAATAAAGGATTGAAGAATGATGAAATAGAAAGATATCATCCATCTATATTTCATTCTATGTCAAAAGTTGATAATGATGGAAATACTATCACTTGTTATATTGTTGTCCCCAACCCAAAAGTGTTCTGGATTCGAAAAGGAACATTTACTAATAACCAAGCACCCAAATATTGAAAGGGTAGCTAAGTGTAATTAATTGCAGTACCAGAAGACTGCAAGAAGGTACAAGATAGCTAAAGGTGCAATCTGGATCATAGATAGTGGCTGTTCGAAACACATGACATGTGACAAGAACCTACTATCAGACTATATAGAGAAACCAGGTCCTCAGGTCACCTTTGGATGTAACTCAAAAGGATATACCAGAGGATATGGAAACATAAGAGTTGGCAAGACCACCATCACAAATGTATCGTACGTTGAGGGTCTTAGCCACAATTTGTTTTCTGTAAGTCAGTTCTGTGCTAATGGTAATCAGATTGTTTTTTATGCTAACAATTGTTTCGTGAAAAGCAAGGAAGGAGATGAGATACTTCTTACTGGAAAATTGCAGGATAGATTGTATATTGTACAATGGGAAAACCAGATTGAGACATGTCTGGTCACTAAGACAGTATCAGAAACTAGTTGGCTGTGGCATAAACGACTAAGCCATCTCAATTTCAAGTCAATCAATAAGATTGCACGAGAGAAACTAGTTGAAGGATTACCAGAACAAATATATGACAAGAATCACATCTGTGAAGCATGTCAAGCTGGAAAACAAACCAGATCATCATTTTCTAGCAAATCTGTCCAGTCATCTACCAGAATCTTAGAGTTACTACATTTAGACTTATTTGGTCCAGTTAAGCCATTAAGTATAAATGGTAGAAAATACACTCTGGTCATCATTGATGATTATTCAAGATTCACATGGGTAATCTTCTTATATAAGAAGAAAGAAATATTGGAAAAGCTGCCAAACTTCCTCAACAAAATTACCAAGAAAAAGGAAGTCTCTGTTACTACCATCAGAACAGATCGTGGTACAGAATTCCTAAACCAGAAGATTGAGGAATACTGCAACCAGATGGGAATCACACATCAGACATCTGCAGCCAGAACACCTCAACAGAATGGAGTAGTTGAAAGAAGAAACAGATCATTAAAAGAAGCAGCTCGCACTATGCTTAATGCAACCAGATTACCTAAGAAATTTTGGGCAGAAGCAATCTCTACAGCTTGCTATACACAGAATAGAGTTGTAGTTACCATCAGACATGGGAAGACACCATACAAAGTCTGGAACAACAGAAAGCCCAGGATACATTACTTCCGTACTTTTGGTTGTTTATGTTACATCCATAATAATGGGAAATCACAGTTGAAAACCTTTGATAGTAAAGCTGACCCTAGAATATTCTTAGGATATTCTGAAGTTAGTAAAGCTTATAGGGTTTACAACAAGAAGACCCATATTGTGGAGGTAACACCCCATATTGTCTTTGATGAATCTTTTCTCATTGACAGAGAGTTGAGTGATGATTTTATACTAGGCCAGAACAAGGGAAAGAGAACAGAAGGAATTCTGCTAGAAGACATTCTAATCTGGAATACAACAGTTGATAATGATATTAATGTTCCATCTAATGCTGAAGCAATAAGCTCACAGCAAGGGGGAACAAAACATATCATTCTGGACCTCAATAGATCAATAACTCAAACAGAAGGTAATCAACCAGAAGAAGGAGATAACAATGAGCAAAATCATGATCAACCAGAAGAATCAACAGATAGAAATGGTTGGAACAATAATCAAGAGATTGAAGAACCAGATGTGGACAATCCTTTTCAAACATCTCATCCAGAATTTCAGGACCCAACAAATGAACCAGAACCTGAGATATCAGAAGAAGAAATAACCAGCAGGAGGAGATGGATACAGGACAATCATCCTCCTGAACAGATTGTTGGGAACCCAAGTGATAGAGTAAGAACCAGAAGAATGCATGGAGAGAGTGCACTTCTCAGTTGCTATCTATCACGTGTTGAACCCTCTGACACTTATGAAGCACTCAAAGATGCAGACTGGGTCATTGCTATGCAAGAAGAACTCAATGAGTTTAAAAGAAACCAATTCTGGTATATGGTAGACAGACCAAAACATCAGGGAGTAATAGGTGTCAAATGGGTATTCAAGAATAAACGAGATGAAAACGGAGAAGTAGTCAGAAACAAAGCTAGACTTGTTGCAAAGGGATACAGTCAACAGGAAGGTATCGACTTTGACGAGACCTTTGCACCAGTTGCCAGATTGGAAGCAATCAGATTATTTCTCGCATATGCAGCATATAAGAGATTCAAAGTGTACCAGATGGATGTTAAAAGTGCATTCCTAAATGGTATACTTGAAAAAGAAGTATATGTTGAACAACCGCCTGGTTTTGAAGAAGGAAATCCTGACCAGAAGGTATATAGATTAGCTAAAGCTGTCTATGGATTGAAACAGGCACCAAGAGCGTGGTATGAGACGTTATCAGCATTTCTGCTGGAATCAGGTTTCAAGAGAGGTTCTGTTGACAAAACACTGTTTGTCATTAAAGTCAAAGAACATATCCTTTTGGTGCAGATATATGTAGACGACATAATTTTTGGATCTCAATCTTCCCATTTATGTGATAAATTTGCTGAACTAATGAAGAACAAATATCAAATGTCCATGATGGGCGAGATGAATTTCTTCTTAGGTCTGCAGGTAAAACAGCTACCAGATGGTATCTTTGTAAACCAAGCAAAGTACATTAACAATCTGGTCAACAAGTTTGGAGTTAAAGACAGCAAGCCAGCCAAGATTCCAATGCAGACAAATGGAAAGATAGACCCAGATCCCGAAGGCAAACCAGCACCTATAACAAAATACAGAGGCATAATTGGCTCACTATTATACCTTACTGCAAGTCGACCAGATATCACGTTTGCAGTAGGAGTATGTGCCAGATATCAAGCCAATCCCAAAGAATCACATATGGAAGCTGTCAAAAAGATACTTAGATATCTTAAAGGAACAGCTCACGTTGGTCTCTGGTATCCGCACGACGATAACTTTGAACTAACAGGTTATTCTGACTCAGATTATGCAGGATGCAAACTGGACAGAAAGTCTACCTCTGGCACATGTCAGTTTCTAGGAAACAAGTTGATATCTTGGTTTTCAAAGAAACAGACATCTGTTGCCACATCAACAACAGAAGCAGAATATATGGCTGCTGGAAGCTGTTGTGCACAAATCTTATTGTTGAAACAGCAACTAAGGGATTACGAGATCGAAGTAAAAGAGATACCAATATTCTGTGACAGTTCAAGTGCAATAGCTATAACACAGAATCCGGTACTTCATATAAGGTGCAAACATGTTGATGTGAGACATCATTTTATTAGAGATCATGTGGAGAGAAAGCACATCCAGATCGAGAAGATTCATACAGATATCCAACGTGCTGACATCTTGACTAAAGCTCTGCCAGAAGAAAGATTTAAGATACTGTTTGGAAAGCTTGGATTACTAAGTCTGGATGATAAAATAGCAGAAGGTTAGCAGAATGCTAATAGCAGAAGGTTAGCAGAATGCTAATAACAGAAGGTTAGCAGAATGTTAACAGCAGAAGGTTAGCAGATTGTTAACAGTAGAAGGCTACCAGAATGTTAACAGCAAGAGAATCACCAGAATGTTAACAACAGAAGGTTACCAGAATGTTAACAACAGAACGCTTTCAAGAATTACAGAATGACAAGAAAGAAATAATGATTTCACGTGTCATAATTTACTCAAATTAGAGTATCACGTGAAAATTATTTCTTAACTACTAAGTCAAGGGGGAACTTTTTGAGGAAATTGAAGCGACCGAGATAAAAAAAACGTCACTTTCCATAATCAATCTACGAGATTACAGTCTGAAAAGTTATTTCTTTTCCTGGATTTTCTAAATCTTCTATTTTCGTGATGATTAGCACAACTTTGGAAACTGTGATCGAGAAAATCCCTGCAAGAAATAGAAAAAGGGAAGTTACTGAAAAGACTGAGATACGCACATGCTCGCCTACAAACCCTAAGATCTAGAGCGTATATCACACGCAAGGAAAGGCGGAAAAACAAAGACTAAAGCGGGAAAACCTAAAAAGGGAGATTCTCATCCAACCCTTCATTTTCTATGCTCTTCATCTGTGCCGTTGATTATTTTGTTATAAATATGCGATATACATCTCTGAACTGTTCACCTTCACTTCATCGCACTGAGCACTACTCTTCCTAAGCACTTAAGGTTTTTACATCTTGATTTCTCTGCAAATCTTCCCAAAACATCTTACGTTTGATCATGGCACCCCAAACCTCTCTATTTCTTCAACATGTGTTCGAGGTTCAGAAGTTTCTTTCACCTGAACCATATGCTGTGTTTGAATCTCACGGATTTCGTAAATTGGAAGAAATTTTTGCCATTGTTACTCGCTGCAAAGGTTTTTTAGATTACTAATATTCCTTATATCTGCATCTTGCTCTCATTATTGCTTTCTTATGAACTGCCTATACCTTGTCCTTTCTTCTAATTAACTGTTTAGATGTGGACATTCATACTTGTTCATATAAACTGATGAATATACATATATTTGCTTTGTATGTTCTTATGATATTAGGTTTCTGCAATATTGTCACCTCTCATCCCAACACATTTTTGGCAAAACAAGTGGCTTCATTCTATCTAACATGGCAGAATGATAAACATGGCTTTGAAGCAAATGTGTTGATGCCAATCGGTGATAGAACTAGCAAAACACCATACAATGTCATCGAAATGATCAACCAGACGTATCGGTTGAAAGATGAAGGTTTAACATTGGATGATATCACTTCTGCGCAACTGCAAGAAGCAGTGGAAATAGTGATGGTGATACCGATCATATATACTGGAAAAATGTTTCAACGATCCCTACTTCAACTAGGGTTCAAGCTGTTACTCGAACTGGTTCAAAGGATATTCCTCAACCACAGTGGATCGTATGATCAGGTAACTCCTGAGAAATTTCGAATTCTCACGGCAGTTGTCCTAAACCTCCGAGTAAATTGGAGCAGAATACTGTTTGAATTAATGGCTAAGGAAGCAAAATTGGTCACATATACCAAGGATAGCAGAGGCAGAGGAACTTCAGTGGAAGTTAGAAGAAATCTACGACACTCCACCAAGATCAGTCTGATGGTGGAACGATTTTTTAAGCAGAAAGTCTAGGAGGATGCTGTGGAATTCAACACACATCTCTCCATACCCAAAGATCAACATCAGCTTGAAATGTCTTTGGGACTCTCACCACAATTTTTCAACAAAATAACTGATGAGGTGCACCGGGTAGCAGCTCTGGAAATGGGCAGCTCTAATCCTTCATGGATGCCACCTTCCAAAGGAGTGGAAAAGCAGAAGGGTAAGACCACAAAAGAGAAAGTGGTGAAGGAAAAGATGGCCCGCAAGCCCTCACTCAAA
Organism: Leonotis leonurus; assembly: GCA_026898415.1. Classification (NCBI taxonomy): domain Eukaryota; kingdom Viridiplantae; phylum Streptophyta; class Magnoliopsida; order Lamiales; family Lamiaceae; genus Leonotis; species Leonotis leonurus. Next base: position 3,262 of record JAPKLX010000935.1, on the reverse strand, counting down.
CGAGGAAGCTCTGTTGAGACAGAAACATCTGCCTCACAGCCTAAACAGAAGAAGCGCAGATTAAAGAAAGTTGAGTCTCCACCACCATCAGAAACAGCAGATCTGGAAGCAGAGGATACACACACAGAGGTTCCACAAACAGAGGCTCCAGCAGGTGGTGTGGAACCAGAAACGAGCCATAACCCACATCAGGAGAAAGATTTTTCTCCTGCTAGAACAGCTACACCCTCACCAAACAGAATGGAAAGAATAAGTGAGGATGAAGAGGAAGAAGAATCCGTTGATGAGGACGAAGGAAGGAAACGTCAAGCAGAAAGTGTTATTAATCTGCTGGAGAATGAGGCAGAACATTCTGTACTTCAAGAGTTTCCTAGTATTCACTTGCTTCCAGAGAGCTTGGGAGTAGCAAGACGCGTCAAATTCTACTTACTGGTCAAGGACAGCGAGTATTATATCTTTGATGCACTGCTCCAGATTAAATCAATTGATGAGTTGAAGAAGGAAGAAGCCACATTACTAAGTCTACTTCAGGTCGCCACTGTTCAAGAAGTTAGAGCAGAATACAAGCAACTCATTTCTGGGCTCATGAAAGGTGAGGCAGAAATTTTGAAGATTGATCTGGGGACAATACACCAAGATGTACAGATGAAAGAACCTGCATCAACAGACCAACAACCACCACCACCAGCAGAACAATCCAAGAAAACACCAATCATCAATCTCGACTCTGGTGATGATGAACCTGTTGGACAGAACATTGGCGGCGAGCCAAGTAATGAAATATACACACATGGAACCGCCCAGAAACTGAAGAAGCATATCAATTTCTACACCATGGAAGAGCTTCTAGAAAGAGAACCCAACACCTTCAATAACTATCAACTGGACAATCTGATCACTCTTCGCGTTGAAGATCAGATGACTGATATTTGCAACACTCTTCAAGAGAAAGCCACCCAGATACTCACTAACTTCAACCAACATCAGAAAGAGTACGTCAATGACATGGATGAAGATATACGAAGGAAGCTCAGAACAGTCAGGAAGGAGCTTGATAAGAAGATTGATGATGACAGATTGGCAAACGAAGCAGGTCAATCCAAAATCAATCTTCGACTAAATGGCATAGAAGAAAATGCTGAGAAGACCACTACCTTGGTAGCTGACCTCTTGGTCAAACAACAAGAAACCATTGATGCTGCTGTAGCACAGAAAGGCACTCAACTTGCTGCTCAGTTGAAAGAAGATACTGACTTATCCATCCATTCTCAATTCGCCAAATTTGAAAATGAAAAATTTGTGGAGCTGATGCAGAAACATTAAATGGATGTGTTAAATGATCTTCTCTATCCGAACCCAGAAGAATTTGGGACCCAGAACAATCGCCTTACTGCTGTCGAAGAACTTCAAGAGACTTATGACAAAACCTTATCAACAATGAACAGCAGGCTAGAGAAGAAACTAGACGCCTCCGATCAAACGATCAACTTACTGCTTGGCTTCAAAGTAGATACTGAAGAAAGAATGGAGAAGATGTCAGAGGAGATTACCTCACTTCGAGCACTCATCAAGACTCTTTTTGATGATGTCGAAAAGGGGGAAATTCCGAGTGAAAAAGGCAGCAAAGGAGGCAAGAGTATTGCAACAACAGAAAAGGAACCAGAACAAGTGAGTGCTGAAGCAGAAACACCTGTGGTTTCAATGAAAAAATCAAAGGAAAGACCTACCACTCCCCCAAGGCCAGATCCTACAATTTTTGCTCAAACAGAACAGATGTCCACTATTCATCAGACTCCCACAGACAGAGGCAAGAAGCCAATTGATGAGGGAGATCAAATAGCTGAACTACTGTTGTTTGGGGTTAGCATGGATCAAGCATGTGATCCAGTGTTTAGAGCGCAGCGCAGTTCTATAAAGAACAGGCAGAAAGAGAGAAGAAGCTAGCTGCTCAGGAGGCCAAGGAAAAATCATTTCAAACTCCTTTCTCTTCGCCTTCATCCATAGAACGCTCACAGCAGCAGTCATCACAATCAACCACCCAGTCCAAAAAGAAGAAGAAGAAACCATTCTCATGGAACCTATCCCTGTAGAAGAAAACACCCAATGATGCATGGGTTCCAGAGGGTGACCAAAATGACTGGGAAAAGGTCAAGCAAGGCTTCATTTTGAACCGATACTTCTTGAAGGAGCCTACATACTCAGAGTCTACACCGGATGAAGACTTTATTCGATATCTGGAGAATTTTAGTGACCAGGGCCTTATACAGGGGATCAGAACGGCTGTTTCTGATGCCAAAATCCAACTCAAGGCCCCGGAGAATGAGTTCATGGTGTGCCCAACCATACCAGGCAGCAACATCCCTGATAAGACATACATTTTGAACTACATCAACCAGCTGGCCAAGATTAAAGGTTACAAAATCGACAATCACGACCCAAACTATGCCAGAGTAAGGGATGGGATTTACGAGAGCATTCATTTAGTTTCTGATGCACAGAGAGAAAAGATGAAGAAAGGCGGAGCTGCCAGATGGTTCTCTTAGATAGATCTTTCCTCTTATTCTCTATTTTTGCTCTCTGTTATTACTGTTGTCCACCTGTACTTATCGATTCTGATATCTATTGATGTGGAGTTTTCTAAAGACAAAATCTTATTGTCCAGAATCTTTATTGTTATTTATTGTTATTTAACTTAAATAACAATTGGCTAATCTCTCCAGAACATGATACATGTTAATTTGGTTACGCTGATTTAGTGTGGTTTCGACATCATCAAAAAGGGGGAAATTGTTGGGAACCCCACAGATAATTTAAGTTTTGATGATGTTCTCTCGAAAACACACTTGATATTATTCATGTTCTGTATTATTTCTATTTTGTCTCTAAGTACCAGAAAGTTTGAGCAAGACAATCTTAACAGAAAGTTGAACCAGAAAGCTTCAAATAGAAAGATGAAAGAAGTCTCAGACAGAAAGCTGGAGCAAGACAATTTTAACAGAAAGTTGAACCAGCAAGTCTTAGACAGAAAGTTGAACCAGCAAGTCTCGAACAGAAAGTTGGAGCAAATCAACTTTAACAGAAAGTTGTTCAACCAGAAAGTACTCAACCAGTGTTCAACCAGATATGCACTTAAAACCAGAAAGAGCCTAACCAGAAGGTTCCAATCAAACAGAAAGAGTTGAATCAACCAGACAGAAGTGGCAACAGATCGATAGAACTATCAAAACCCTCAGAAAACATTGCCCTACTCATCATATCCACT
>JAPKLX010001048.1:16344-28633 GCA_026898415.1 Leonotis leonurus | reverse complement strand
CAGCAAGATGGTTTTCTTAGACAAATCTTTGTATCTTCTGCTTTTGTCTCTCTGTTATTTCTGTTGATCTTCTGTACTCATCAATTCATATATCAATGAATTTGGAGTTCTTATATCTTTTCTGTTGTTTACTGTTATTTAACTTAAATAACAAATAACCTATCTGTTCAGAACATGATACAAGTTACTATGTTTTAACTAAAGTGTGGTTTTGACATCATCAAAAAGGGGGAAATTGTTGGGAACCCCACAAAATTTATTAAGTTTTGATGATGCTCTTACAAAACACACTTGGAACTATACATGTTCTGTACATCTTCTTTCTGATTTCAGTAAACCAGATGGTCGAAGCTAGTTCAACCAGAAAGATGGAATTTGTCTTTGACAGAAAGTCAAACCAGCAAGTCTGGAGCAGAAGGCTGGAGCAGAAGGCTGGAGCAGAAGGCTTAGTCTTAAGACAGAATGCTAAACCAGCAAGTCTCGAGACAGAAAGCTAAACCAGCAAGTCTCAAGACAGAAAGCTAAACCAGCAAGTCTCAAGACAGAAAGCTAAACCAGCAAGTCTCAAGACAGAAAGCTAAACCAGCTAGTCTCATGACAGAATGCCAAACCAGAGAGTCTCAAAACCAGCAAGTCTCAAGACAGAATGCTAAACCAGAGAGTCTCAAAACCAGCAAGTCACAGACAGAATGCTCAATCAGAAAGTCTCAAACAGAAGATGAAGCTAGCCAACTTTAACAGAAAGTTGAACCAGAAAAGCTTCAGGCAGAAAGATAGAAAATGCTTCAACCAGAAAGTACCTCTACCAGAAAGTACTCAACCAGAAAATGTCTAAGTCTATACTCAACCAGAAAGTCACTAGACCAGAGAGAACACAATCAGAAAGTCAGAAGCAAACCAGAAAGAGCAGAATCAAATCTGTCAAAGAAGCATTAAAAACTTTCCATCGAAGAAATAGAAACTGAATCACTGATTGACATGAAGAAGGAAAGCAATCACAGATGATCTGCTTTCCATACATAGAAGATTCAGTCAACAACTCTACAAGGAAAGAAGAGTTATGACTGATTGGCAATCTACAAATCAAATCACGCCAATCAACAAACGGCTAGAATTTCAAATTCAAGCCTATATATGTTTGAAGTTTCAAAGTCTGAACAAAAACAAGCGCTATACTGCAGAAATATTCTCAAGCATTCTATTCTCAAATCAGACAAAAAGCTTCAAACCGTTCGTGATCGCAATCACACCTCGATTCAAGTCTGTCTTATCGAGAGAAGAAGGAGATCTTTACTAGCTAGTAGTTTTCTAGTGGATTAACGTGAAGATAGCCTGTTTACAGTAGTTTTCTGTAAGTTGTAAAGGGACACGACCCTTATTCGTGCATAAGGTTCAATAAGGTTTGTAATTGGATCTTGTGGCTCGTTCTCAGCGAGGTTAAATAAGAAGAGTATCCTAGTAGTGGATATCTAATCCAGTTTGGATTAGACCGTGGACGTAGGGGGTTTCCCGAACCACGTAAAAATAACTGTGCCATTTAAATTCTGCATTTATATTCAGTTGTTTTTATTCTGCATCTATCATACTCATTCAAACCTGCATTCTTAATCTATCTTCTAAATACTCGATTAAGTTTTCAAAAGATTTTCATAACAAGAGCACCGACTAAGTCCACCATTATTCCGCACACAAAACATTGTTTAGAATCAAGTTCACACTTGCTTTCTGCTTTGTTTATCTCACGTGAGAGATCTTACCTGGATAGAACTTAATTGATTAGAAAATCATAGTGTTCTATCATCTAGAGCAATCTGTAATTCAGAAAGCTTACATCTCTCTGATTGAAATAGTCAAGTAAACTGAAAAGTTTGCATTTGGTGTATTCCCCCCCCATACACCAAACCTTGCTCTTTTGGGACCAACAAGTGGTATCAGAGCAGTGGTTCATACGACCATTGTTTTGTTTTCACAAGGTTAATACCTGCGTGGTCAACTTGAATAGATCTAGAAAATCTTTTCATCATCTGCATATTATCTGTTATGGAATCATCTGTTATCAGGGCATGCGAAGAATTCTCCATCCAAGGTTACAGAGAATGGAGCTTCAGAATCAAGATGTGTCTCAAAGCTCATCACTGCCTAATGTGGAAGGTGATAGAAGAAGGACCTTTGGCTATTACCGAAGAAACCACTCGCATCACTGAGACAGGAGCAGTGAAGGAAACTGTACTGAAAGACCCCAGAAAATATACTTCTGAAGAAAGAAGAGAAGCAAATCTTGATGATTTTGCTAAAGGAGTTATCTCCAGTACTGTAAAAGGAGTTCATCTGGCCAAGATCCAAGATCTTGATACAGCCAAAGAAATGTGGGAAGCACTAAGAGATCTCAGCTTAGGATCCGAAGCTATGATCGAGAACAAGCTATCCCTAGCATGTAATAAGTTCGATGAATTCAAAATGAAGCCTGGAGAAACTATTGAACAAATGAAGAACAGGTTCACTGAAGTATTACTTGAAGTGTCTGCCTTCAAAAAGGATAAGTACACACAGAGAGAGAAGAACGTCAAGATTCTTAGAGCTTTACCACCAAGCTGGGAAATCTATTCAGCTATGCAACCTCTACGTGCTGATTTCAATGATCTGTCTGTAGAAGCACTATTTGATCATCTAGCTGTCCATGAATGTGATATCAGAAGGATACATGGACCAGATCATTCCTCCAGCAAGAAGAATGAAACTAGCACTAAGAAGGAGAAAGAGACTGCCTTCAAAGCGAAGTGCAAAACAGATGAATCAACATCATCTACTGCATCAGAAGAAGGAGGATATGATAAGTTACTGAAAGAATTCTCATTGATTGCTAAGAGAATGGACAAGATGGAAGTCAGATCAAGAAAGTATCGAAGGTTCTACAAAGACAACAAAAGTAGATACCAGAAGAACAAAGAAGCAGAACGATCTGATGATAAAACAGAAAGTAGAGGTAATGGTAAAATCAATAATCCTACTGACTATACTTGCTATGGTTGTGGAAGAACAGGACACTTCAAGACAGATTGTCCTGAACTATCCAAAAGTCAGAGAGAAGAACTACGAGCTAAAAGAGACAGAAAGCTAAAAGCTCAACGAAAAGCTATGATAGCAGAAGAAAAGGAAGAAGATGATTCCAGCTCAAGCCATCTATCTGATAGTTCAACAGAAGATGATGAAGCATTCTTTGCTAAAGAAGAAGAAGACTGGGATGAATGCTTTGCAGGACTAGACAACGGTCTAGATGATGTAGAGGTAAATTCCTGCAACTCTAACTCTTCAAATAATACTGATCTGGAACAGGAAATAGAAGATCAAGATGAATATTCATGGGATGAAGTTAATGAAATGTTCAAGAGCTACTCAAGTATCAAGAGACTCTTCAGAGAAGTTGTTGAAGAAAATGACAGATTGAAGAAAACTGAAGAGATATTGAGTAAAGCAAACACTAAATTTGTTGCTAACATCAATGTTCTGGAAGAACAGATCAAGAGCAAAGACAGTGAGATTCATTCCTTGAACTCAAAAGTCAAAGATCTTATAAATAGGAACAACATTGCTGAAGAAAAGATAAAGAAAGGCAGAGATATGATCTACAGAAGTGATGAACGTGCCAAACTGCTCATCAACATACAACAGAAAGGCACGTCTGGATTAGGATATCCAGGTCACACAGAAAAAGCAGCAGGTCCAATAAAATTCGTACCAGAAAGAAGTCAGATACCAGATCAAGTAATAAACTTGAAAAATAAGAAAGATCTTCCCCAGAAGATGATTGTTAAACAAGTTGGTAACAGACAATATCATCAAACCAAAGGACATCCTGCCTATTGCACTGAATCCAAACAACAGCCCAAAAATAAAGTCAATAGGACATCACAGAAGAAAGCAGAAAGCAAAGGATCAGAGAAATACCATCCATCTGTTCTTCACTCAAAGTCCATTGTTGATGAGAATGGGAATATCATCACCAGCTATATTACTGTTCCAAATTTAAAGCTATTCTGGATTCAAAAAGGGATCTTTGCTAATAACCAAGCACCCAGACAATAAAGGGTAGCTAAATCTATTTAATTGCAGGACCAGAAGACTGCAAGAAGAAGTAAGATTGCAAAAGGATCAATCTGGATAATTGATAGTGGCTGTTCAAAACACATGACGTGTGACAAGAACCTGCTATCAGATTATATAGAGAAACCAGGACCTCATGTCACTTTTGGATGTAATTCAAAAGGATATACCAGAGGATATGGAAACATAAAAGTTGGCAAGACCACCATCTCAAATGTTTCATATGTTGAAGGTCTCAGCCACAATCTGTTCTCTGTAAGTCAGTTCTGTACCAATGGTAATCAGATTGTTTTCAATGCTAACAACTGTTTGGTTATGAACAAGGAAGGAGATGAGATACTCCTTACCGGGAAATTGCAAGACAGATTATATATTGTGCAATGGGACAACCAGATAGAGACCTGTCTGGTCACAAAGACAGTGTCAGAAACTAGCTGGCTATGGCATAAAAGATTAAGCCATCTCAACTTCAAATCAATCAATAAGATTTGCACGAGAGAAACTAGTTGAAGGATTGCCAGAACAAGTCTATGACAAAAGTCACGTTTGTGAAGCATGTCAAGCAGGAAAGCAGACCAGATCATCTTTTTCAAGCAAATCTGCCCAGAGCTCAACCAGAATACTAGAATTACTACATTTAGACTTATTTGGTCTAGTTAAACCATTAAGCATAAATGGTAGGAAATATAATCTAGTCATCATTGATGATTATTCAAGATTTACTTGGGTAATATTCTTGCATAAGAAGAAAGAAACTCTGGAGAAGCTGCCAAACTTTCTCAACAAAATTACCAAGAAAAAGGAAGTTTCTGTTACCACAATCAGAACAGATCGTGGAACAGAGTTCCTAAACCAGAAAATTGAAGATTACTGCAACCAGATGGGAATTACACATCAGACATCTGCAGCCAGAACACCTCAACAGAATGGGGTAGTTGAAAGAAGAAACAGATCGTTAAAGGAAGCAGCTCGTACTATGCTAAATGCAACCAGATTACCAAAGAAATTTTGGGCAGAAGCCATCTATACAGCATGCTACACACAGAACATATCAGTTGTTACAATCAGACATGGGAAGACACCCTACGAGATATGGAACAACAGAAAACCCAGGATTCATTATTTTCGTTCTTTTGGCTGTCTGTGTTACATTCACAATAATGGGAAATCTCAGTTGAAAACCTTTGATAGCAAAGCTGATCCAGGGATATTCTTAGGATATTCTGATGTTAGCAAAGCTTATAGGGTTTTTAACCAGAGGACTCACATTGTGGAAGTAACACCTCATATTTTTTTTGATGAATCTGTTACTAGTGACAGAGACCTAGATGCTGATCAAACACAAGATCAGAACATAAACCAGAAAGCAAAAGAGATTCTGTTAGAAGATATTCTAATCTGGAATACATCAGAAGAGAATGAAGTTGAAGTTCCCAACAGTGCTGAAGCAGTAAGCTTGCAGCAAGGGGGAACAGAACAAACAACCGTATCTACACCAGACGACAATCAGCCAGAAGGAGGAAACAATGCTAATGAGCCAGAACCAGATCAACCCGAAGAATCAAGAGATTCAAATGGTTGGAATAATGATCAAGATGAACCAGAAACTGAAAATCCTTTTCAAACTTCTCATCCAGAATTTGAGGACCCAGCAAGTGAACCAGAACCAGAGATATCAGAAGAGGAGATATCTAGCAGAAGGAAATGGATTCAAGAAAATCATCCTTCTGAACAGATTGTTGGGAACCCAACAGATAGAGTGAGAACTAGAAGAATGCATGGAGAAAGTGCACTTCTCAGCTGTTATCTATCACGTGTTGAACCCTCTGACACCTATGAAGCACTTAGAGATGCAGACTGGGTCATAGCAATGCAAGAAGAACTCAATGAGTTCAAGAGAAACCAAGTTTGGTATATGGTAGACAGACCAAAACATCAAGGAGTAATAGGTGTGAAATGGGTATTAAAAAACAAACGAGATGAGAATGGAGAAGTAGTTAGAAACAAGGCTAGACTAGTCGCAAAGGGATACAATCAACAGGAAGGTATCGACTTTGATGAGACCTTTGCACCAGTGGCCAGATTGGAAGCAATTAGGCTATTTTTAGCATATGCTGCATACAAGAGATTCAAAGTATACCAGATGGATGTCAAAAGTGCATTTCTCAATGGCATACTTGAAGAAGAAGTATATGTTGAGCAACCACCTGGTTTTGAAGAAGAAAATCCTGACCAGAGAGTATATAGACTAGCCAAAGCTGTCTATGGGTTGAAACAGGCACCCAGAGCGTGGTATGAAACATTATCAACATTCCTACTGGAATCAGGCTTCAGAAGAGGTTCTGTAGACAAGACACTGTTTATCATCAAAGTCAAAGAACATATTCTGCTGGTCCAGATATATGTCGATGACATAATTTTTGGATCACAATCTCCCTATCTGTGTGACAAATTTGCAGAACTAATGAAGAACAAATACCAAATGTCCATGATGGGTGAGATGAATTTCTTTTTAGGATTGCAGGTAAAACAACTACCAGATGGGATCTTTGTTAATCAAGCAAAGTACATCAATGATCTGCTAGTCAAGTTTGGAATGAAAGACAGCAGAACAGTTAAAATCCCAATGCAATCAAATGGAAAGATAGATCCAGACCCAGAAGGAAAACCAGCAAACATCACACAATACAGAGGAATTATTGGCTCTCTGCTATACCTTACAGCAAGTCGTCCAGATATCACATATGCTGTTGGAGTTTGAGCCAGATATCAAGCCAATCCTAAAGAATCACACATGGAAGCTGCCAAAAAGATACTTAGATATCTTAAGGGAACAGCTAACATTGGCCTCTGGTATCCACAAGATGATAATTTTGAGCTTACAGGCTATTCTGATTCAGATTATGCAGGATGCAAACTGGACAGAAAGTCAACCTCTGGAACATGTCAATTTCTTGGAAACAAGTTGATATCTTGGTTTTCAAAGAAACAGACATCTGTTGCTACATCAACCACAGAAGCAGAATATATGGCTGCTGGAAGCTGTTGTGCACAGATACTATGGTTGAAGCAGCAACTAAGAGACTATGAGATTGATGTGAAGGAGATACCTATATTCTGTGACAGCTCAAGCGCTATAGCCATAACACAGAATCCAGTACTCCACACAAGATGCAAACATGTCGATGTGAGACATCATTTTATTAGAGACCATGTAGAGAGAAAGCACATCAAGATCGAGAAGATTCATACAGACATCCAACGTGCTGATATCTTAACTAAAGCTTTACCAGAAGAAAGATTTAAGATGCTATGTGGAAAACTTGGATTACTCAGTCTAGATGAAGAATACCAGAAAGTTACCAGATAGCTATTACCAGAAGGGTACCAGATAGCCAAGACCAGAAAGTCACCAGATAGCTAAGACCAGAAAGCTACCAGAAAGCTAATTACAAGAATGACAGAAAGCTCAGTTGAAATACAATACACGTGGCATAATTTTCTCCATTAATTGACGAAAAAGCCATATGAAAATTATTTCCTAAATGCTAAGTCAAGGGGGAACCTTTAAGGAAATTGAAGCGTCAAGATAAAAGACGTCACTCTCCTAGGTTACAGGACTATAAAAGATATTTTTACCCTAGATTTAATAAATCTTCTATTTTCGTCATGATTAGCACAACCTTGGGAACTGGGATCGAGGAAATCCCTGCAAGAAACAGGAAAAAGGAAAGTTGCCAAAAGTAAGAGATACGCACACGCTCGCATATAGACCCTAGGATCTAGAGCGTCCATCTCACGCAAGGAAAGGCGGCAAAACAAATCTTGAAGCGGGAAAAATCTAAAAAGGGAGAAAATCTTTTCAACTCTTCGAATTTCTTTTCTCATAATTATTATTGTTATATATATGTGCGATATCTTCTCTAAACTGTTCACCTTCACTTTCATCGCACTGAGCACTCTCAAAATTCTAAGCACTTAAGCATTTCAAAATTCTCTGCATTTCTTCGCAAAAAACATCTTTGCGTTTGACTATGGCACCTCAAACTTCACTCTTTCTGCAACACGTAGCTGAGGTTCAGAAATTTCTCTCACCTGAACCGTACGCTGTACTTGAAACCCATGGTTTTCGAAAGCTTGATGAAATTTTTGCCATGGTTTCACGCTGCAAAGGTTTTCAATTTATTTCTTTCTTTTACTTATCTGAAGTTCATTGCATATTCCGTGACTCCTTGTCCTATGAACTGCTATTATCACTGTTCCTGTGCGTATATTTATACTTGTTCATATGAACTGATGAATATGTATATATTTGTGTGAATGCTCTTATGATGCTAGGTTTTTGCAACATTGTCACCTCACATCCTAAGATGTTTTTGGCAAAACAAGTAGCATCTTTTTATTTGACATGGCAGAATGACAAACATGGCTTTGAAGCCAATGTTTTAATGCCGATTGGGGACCGCACAAGCAAAACCCCCTACAATGTGATTGAGATGATCAACCAAGCGTACAGATTGAAGGACGAAGGAATGTCATTAGAAGAGATCTCCCCTACACAATTGCAAGAAGCGATTGAGATAATGATGGTAGTCCCTATCTCCTACACTGGAAGGATGTTCCAGAGATCTCTGCTTCAACCGGGTTACAAGTTGCTACTGGAATTAGTACAGAGGATTTTTCTGAATCACAGCGGGACATATGATCAAGTGACCCCTGAGAAATTCAGAATCCTCACAGCTGTTGTTCTCAATCTACGAGTCAACTGGAGCAGGATCCTATTTGAACTGATGGCGAAGGAAGCTAAGTTGGTTACTTATACCAAAGACAGCAGAGGCAGAGGTACTTCGGTGGAAGTCAGGAGAAATCTGAGACACTCCACCAAGATCAGCTTGATGATTGAAAGATTCTTCAAGCAGAAAATATGGGATGACGCTGAGGAATACAACATCAACCACTCTATTCCCAAAGACCAACACCAGTTGGAGATGTCATTGGGACTGGCACCTCAATTTTTCAACAAAATACCAGATGAAGTGCATAAAGCCGCAGCACTGGAAGTGGGTAGTTCCAACCCTGCATGGGTTCCACCTACCAAAGGTGTGGAGAAAAAGAAGGAGAAGGTGGTAAAAGAAAAGGCAGCCAGAAAGCGAGGCAGTTCTGTAGAAACAGAAACTTCTGCCTCTCTGCCCAAACAGAAGAAGAGGAGACTCCAGAAAGTCCAGGAAACATCACCACCAGCAGCAACAGCAGAACAATCTGATATTCAAGAACATGAGGAAGAAATATCACAAGCAGCTACAAAACAAACCGAAACTCCAGCAGAGGAGATGCAACCAGAAACAAGCCAGAAAGACTTTTCCCCCGCCAGAACAGCTACTCCTTCTCCAAGCAGAATGGAAAGGATAAGTGAAGAAGAAGAGGAAGGAGAGTCAGCTGATGAGGAGGAAGAGAAGAAGCGACAGACAGAGAGTGTGATCAATCTGCTTGAGAATGAAGCAGAACACTCAGTGCTGGCAGACTTTCCTGGTATACAATCCTTACCAGATAGTTTGAATGCAGCCAAGCGCATCAAGTTCTACTTGCTGGTTAAAGACAGCGAGTACTACATCTTCGATGCTCTGCTTCAACTCAAATCAATCGAAGATTTAAAGAAGGAAGAAGCAACTTTGCTCAATCTACTTCAGGTCTCAACCGTTCATGAGGTGCGTGCAGAATATCCCCAACTTATCTCGAGCCTCATGAAGCAGGAGGCAACAGCACTAAAGATTGACATGCCCACATCACATTCTGACCAACCTCAACAACATCAACAACCAGCACAGGGAGCACCCTCAACCAGTCAGTCTCCCAAGAAAACACCCATCATCGACCTCGACTCAGGTGATGATGAACCTATCGGCCAGACCATTGGAGGAGAACCTACCAATGAACTATACACACAGGGAGTAGCACAGAAACTGAGGAAACACGTGAACTTCTACACTCTGGAAGAATTGCTGGAAAGAGAAACACAACCACTCAACAACTATCAACTCGACAATCTCATCACACTTCGAGTTGAAGACTGTTTGACAGACACCTGCAACACCCTACAAGAAAAAGCTACCCAGATCCTCTCTGATTTTAACCAACACCAGAAGGACTACGTCAACGACATGGATAAAGACCTTAGGGGGAAAATCAGAAAGATCAGGGATGATCTGAACAAGAAAATGGATGATGACAGAGAGGTACACGAAGCTGATCAGAACAAGATCCATCTGCGTTTAAAAGGCATTGAAGAGAAAGCAGACAAGGCCACTACTTTGGTAGCTGACCTTCTGGCCAAACAAGCCGAAACCATTGCTGCCGCTGTAGACCAACAAAGGACCCAACTTGCTGCTCAACTCAAGGAAGACACAGACCTGTCCATCCACTCCCATCTAGCTCTTTTTGAAAAAGAGAAATTTGTGGAGCTGATGCGGAAAAACCAGGTCGATGTCTTAAATGACCTTCTGTATCCAACTCCAGAAGAATTTGAAACCCAGAGCAATCGCCTAACTGCTGTAGAAGAGCTTCAGGAGACTTATGACAAAACTCTGTCTACCATGAACAGCAGGTTAGAGAAGAAAGTTGATGCCTCTGATCAGACAATCAACCATCTGCTTGGTTTTAAAGAAGATGCTGAGGCAAAGATGGAGAAGATGAATGAGGAGATTACCTCTTTACGTACACTCATCAATACCCTCTTTGATGATGTCAAAAAGGGGGAAATCTCAGATAGCAGCAAAGGGAGCAAAGGCAGCAAGACTGTGAGAGAAGAGCTTAACTTGAGAACAGAAGAAGTGGAGACTGCAACAGAAACACCAGCTCCGATACAAACTAGACCCACTACACCTCCAAGACCTGATCCTACACTGATTGGAACAGAACCAGCACAGCCAGCATCTCAGCCTCAAATACCAGACAAAGGCAAGAAACTAATAGATGAAGGGGACCAGATTGCTGAGCTGCTGCTATTTGGGGTTAGTATGGACCAAGCCTGCGACCCTGTTTACAGAACTCAATTTTATAAGGAACAGACAGAGAGGGAGAGGAAGCTGGCGGCCCAGGAAACTAAAGAGAAATCTTACCAAACTCCCCTCTCTGAGCCCTCATCAACAGAAAAATCGCAGCAACAGTCTTCCCAGTCAACCACTCAATCTAAGAAGAAGAAGAAGAAAGCCTTCTCCTGGAACCTGTCTCTAAAGAAACAGACACCCTCAGATGCTTGGGTTCCAGAAGGAGATCAGATTGATTGGGAGAAAGTGAAGCAAGGGTTTATCTTAAACCGATACTTTTTGAAGGAGCCTACATACTCTGAGTCTACACCAGATGAAGATTTTCATCGCTACCTTGAAAATTTCAGAGATCAAGACCTCATACAGAGAATCAGAACAGCTGCAACAGATGCCAAGATCAAATTCAAGGCACCAGAAAAGGAATACATGGTCTGCCCAACAATACCAGGCAGTAATCTCCCAGACAAGACCTACATACTGAACTACATCAATCAACTGGCGAAGATTAAAGGCTACAAGATCGATAACCACGATCCAAACTATGCCAGGGTGAGAGATGGTATATATGAGAGCATCCAGCTGGTGTCTGACGCTCAGAGAGAGAGAATGAAGAAGGGAGGTGCAGCAAGATGGTTCTCTTAGATAGATTTTTTTCTTCTACTTTTTGCTCTATGTTATCTCTATTTGAACTCCTGTACTCATCAAATTCATATATCAATGAATATGGAGTTTCTGTGTTATTGTCGTTTCTTGTTATTTAACTTAAATAACAAATAACCTATCTCTCCAGAACATGATTCTTACCTAATTAAGCAGTCTAAGTGTGGTTTTGACATCATCAAAAAGGGGGAAATTGTTGGGAACCCCACAATATATTCTAAGTTTTGATGATGTTCACTCATTCACACACTTGACATTCTTCATGTTCTGTATCATTTCTGTTGTTTCTTATTGACCAGATAGTCGAAACCAGTTCAACCAGAAAGATGGAATATGTCTCAGACAGAAAGCTGAACCAGCAAGTCTTTAACAGAAAGCTGAACCAGCAAGTCTTTGACAGAAGACTAAACCAGAGAATCTCAAAACCAGCAAGTCTTTGACAGAAGGCTAAACCAGAGAATCTCAAAACCAGCAAGTCACAGACA
>JAPKLX010001048.1:0-16334 GCA_026898415.1 Leonotis leonurus | reverse complement strand
TCAAAACCAGCAAGTCACAGACAGAAGGCTAAACCAGAGAATCTCAATCAGAAAATGAAGCTAGTCAACTTTAACAAAAAGTTGAACCAGAGAAGCTTCAGCCAGAAAGATGGAAGATGCTTCAACCAGAAAGTGGTTAACGTATGCTCTACCAGAAAGTACCTCAACCAGAAAGTGTCTAAGCCAATATTCAACCAGAAAGACACTAGACCAGAGAGGACACAACCAGAAGGTTAGAAGCAAACCAGAAAGAGCAGAACCAAACCTGTCGATGAAGCATTAAAGACTTTCCATTGAAGACTTGGAAATTGAATCACTGATTGACATGAAGAAGGAAAGCAATCACAGATGATCTGCTTACCAATCATAGAAGATTCAATCAACAACTCTACAAGGAAAGAAGAGATATAATTGATTGACAATCCACAAATCAAATCACGTCAATCAACAAACGGCTAGAATTTCAAATTCAGAGCCTATATATGTTTGAAGTTCAAAAGTCTGAAAATATACACGCAAGCGATATACTGCAGAAATATTCTCAAGCATTCCATCCTCAAATCAGACAAAAGCTTCAAACCGTTCGTGATCACAATCACACCTCGATTCAAGTCTGTCTTATCGAGAGAAGAAGGAGATCTTTACTAGCTAGTTGTTTTCTAGTGGATTAACGTGAAGATAACCTGTTTACAGTAGTTTTCTGTAAGTTGTAAAGGGACACGACCCTTATTCGTGCATAAGTTTCAATAAGGTTTGTAATTGGAACTTGTGGCTCGTTCTCAGCGAGTATAAATAAGAAGAGTATCCTAGTAGTGGATATCTAATTCAGTTTGGATTAGACCGTGGACGTAGGGGGTTTCCCGAACCACGTAAAAATAACTGTGCCATTTAAATTCTGCATCTATCATACTCATTCAAACCTGCATTCTTAATCTATCTTCTAAATACTCGATTAAGTTTTCAAAAGATTTTCTTAACAAGAGCACCAACTAAGTCCACCATTATTCCGCACACGATACACTGTTAGAGTTTAAGTCTAAACTTACTCTTTGCCTTGTATAACTCACTTGAGAGACTTTACCTGGATAGAACAAGATCGATTAGAAAATCAATCTGTTTTATCACCTTGAGCAATCTGTGTTTCAGAAAGCTACATCTCTCAGACTTAATTAGTCAAGTAAACTGAAAAGTTTGCATTTGGTGTATTCCCCCCCCCCCATACACCAAACCTTGCTCTTTCGGGACCAACATTGACTCATTAAGTACTTCAGTTTTCTTCAAGCATTTTCCCGGCACGTAGTTGCATTCCCCGGTCCTTTTTAAAATCTCTTGGCCATTCAAAGGTTTCGGGGCGTGGCCAAATTCTTGTAAGCCATCAAATGCTTTTTTTTGTCTTCTATATGGATGAAATTCAGGTAAAAACCTTCTATGGCCTCTATAAGACATCTTTTTACTATGTGGTAGCCATTTAGAATGAGTTTCATCAACACATATAGGACATGCTTTATACCCCTTAACAGTACAAGTACACCCAGAGAAGTTTCCATAGGCTGGAAAATCATTTATTGTCCATCGAAGAGCAGCTTTGAGTGTAAAATTTTGATTACGATGTGCATCATATGCCTGAATGCCTACTTCCCATAACCTTTTCAAGTCATCCATTAGGGGTCTCAAGTAGACATCGTTATCATTTCCCGGTTGCTTAGGACCAGAAATCAATAAAGTAAGCATCATGAATCTTCTTTTCATGCACAACCAAGGAGGAAGGTTATACGTGACAAGTTGTTGGTCCCGAAAGAGCTAGGTTTGGTGTATGGGGGGGGGGGGGAATACACCAAATACACAAACTTTTCAGTTTACTTGACTAGTTAAAAGGAGAGATTTAAGCTTTCTGTATTACAGATTGCTCAATATGTCAGACCAGATCGATTATCTAAACAATCGTGTTCTGTTCAAGCAGAATCTCTCAAGAGAGTAATACAAAGCACAAAGTAAGAGTAATCTTATTCTCCAACAGTGTATTGTGTGCGGAATAATGGTGGACTTAGTCGGTGCTCTTGTTTAGAAAACCTTTAGAAAAACTTAACCAAGAATTTATAAGATTGATTAAGAATGCAGTTTGAATGAGTATGACAGATAGTGAATAAAACAACTGAAATGAAAATACAGAAAGTAAATAACGCAGTTATTTTACGTGATTCGGGAAACCCCCTACGTCCACTGTCTAATCCAAACTGGATTAGATATCCACTACTAGGATACTCTTCTTATTTATACTCGCTGAGAACGAGCCACAAGTTTCAAATACAATCCTGATTGAAACTTATGCACGAATAAGGGTCGTGTCCCTTTTACAACTTACAGAAAACTACTGTAAACAGGATTTCTTCACGTTAATCCACTAGAAAACTACTAGCTAGCAAAGATCTCCTTCCTTTCTCGATAAGAAAGACTTGAATCGAGGGATGATTATGTTCACGAACGGTTCGGAACACGATCTGGTTGAAATCTTCTCTCAGTAAATGCTTCGATGGATGAGATGATTTCTGGGCAGAGTAGATTTAAAATGATATAGCAAGCTTATTCGCGTACTTGTTATGCCAATCTTTGTTCCGAGCTTTTATAGGTGCAGAATTTGAAATTTTGACCGTTGAACTTGATTGATTTGAAATAAATGCGATTTCACCAATCAAGGAAAGTGGATCCCTAGATTATCTCCTCTTGCCTTCTAATGCGTTTGACAGAATCTTCCAAATATGGTTAGTAGATCGTTTGACAGATAGCTTTCCTTTTCTGGTCTTGATTGATTCTATTCCTTTTGTGGCACGACGGACTTATTGAGACTTTGGGATTTCAGAGACATTTCATCTGATTTCAGTATTTGAGTGTTGATCTGATTGAACTTTCTGGTTAAGAGTTTCTGGTTCAATCTGTCTGGGTTGATATCTTTCAACTTTCTGGTTTAAGTCTCTTTGATTCAACTTTCTGTTACAGTTGACATTCTTCAACTTTCTGTCTGAGACTTTCTGGTTCAATTTTCTGTTAAAATTGATTTGCTTCAGTTTTCTGGTTGAGACTTGCTTCAATTTTCTGGTTGAGACTTGCTTCAACTTTCTGGTTGAGACTTGCTTCAACTTTCTGGTACATAAAAACCAAATAGAAGTAATACAGAACATGAATAATACCAAGTGTGTTTTCCAGAGAACATCATCAAAACTTAAAATATCTGTGGGGTTCCCAACAATTTCCCCCTTTTTGATGATGTCGAAACCACACTTTAATCAGTGAACCCAAAGTAACATGTATCATGTTCTGGAGAGATTAGTCAATTGTTATTTAAGTTAAATAATAATAAATAACAAGAAGATAACTGGACAATGGGATTTTGTCTTTAGAAAACTCCACGTCAATAGATATCTGAATCGATAAGTACAAGTGGACACAGAAATAACAGAGAGCAAAACAGAAGATAAGAAATAAGATCTATCTAAGAGAACCATCTGGCTGCTCCGCCTTTCTTCATCTTTTCCCTTTGTGCATCAGAGACTAATTGGATGCTCTCGTAAATCCCATCCCTTACTCTGGCATAGTTCGGGTCGTGATTGTCGATTTTGTAAGCTTTAATTTTGGCCAACTGGTTAATGTAGTTCAAAATGTATGTCTTATCAGGGATGTTGTTGCCTGGTATTATTGGGCACACCATGAATTCTTTTTCTGGAGCCTTGAGTTGAATTTTGGCATCAGATGCAGATGTTCTGATCCTCTGTATCAAGCTCTGATCGCTGAAGTTATCCAGATATCGAATAAAATCTTCATCCGGTGTAGATTCTGAGTATGTAGGCTCCTTCAAAAAGTATCTGTTCAAAATGAAGCCTTTCTTGACCTTTTCCCAGTCATTTTGGTCACCCTCTGGAACCCATGCATCAATAGGGGTCTTCTTCTGTAAGGATAGATTCCATGAGAATGGTTTCTTCCTTTTCTTCTTTGATTGAGTGGTTGATTGGGATGACTGTTGTTGTGAGCGTTCTGTAGAGGAAGGTGAGGAGAAGGGTGTTTGGAATGATTTTTCCTTGGCCTCCTGAGCAGCTAGCTTTCTCTCTCTTTCTGCTTGCTCTTTGTAGAATTGGGCTCTGAACAGAGGGTCACAAGCTTGTTCCATGTTCACTCCGAAAAGTAGCAATTCAGTTATCTGATCACCTTCGTCAATTGGTTTCTTGCCTTTGTCGCTGGGGGTCTGAGCTGCTTGTTGAGCTTGTTCTGTTCCAAGTGCTTGTTGAGCTTGTTCTGTTCCAAGTAGGGTGGGATCAGGTCTTGGAGGTGTGGTAGGCCTGGGTTGAGCTGGTGCTGGTGTTGCTGTTTCAATTTCCACCTCTTCTGGCATCATACTCTTGCTGCTACCTTTGCCTCCCTTGCCGCCTGAGATTTCCCCCTTTTCGACATCATCAAAGAGAGTAGTGATGAGTGTTCGAAGCGAGGCAATCTCTTCAGTCATTTTCTCAAATTTCTCTTCAGCTTCTGATTTGAACCCAAGCAGAAAGTTGATTGTCTGGTTGGAGGTGTCCAGTTTCTGTTCGAGTCTGTTGTTCAGTATAGACAGTGTTTTGTCATACGTCTCTTGAAGTTCTTCAACTTCAGTAAGACGAGTGCTCTGTTGCTCGAACTCTTCTGGGTTAGGATACAGAAGGTCATTCAGGACTGCCATTTGATGTTTCTGCATCAGCTCCACAAATTTCTCATTTTCAAATTGGGCGAATTGAGAGTGGATGGATAAGTCAGTGTCTTCCTTTAACTGAGCAGAAAGTTGAATTCCTTTCTTTTCGATAGCAACACTAATTGTTTCTTGTTGTTTGGTCAAAAGATCAGCGACAAGAGCAGTTGTTTTCTGATTTTTCTCTTCTATGTCGTTTAGACGAAGAATGAGCTTGGCCTGTTCTGCTTCATTCTGCAGGCGATCATCATCTATCTTTTTATCAAGCTCCTTCCTGACTGTTCTGAGCTTCCTTCGTATGTCTTCATCCATGTCATTGACGTAATCTTTCTGATGTTTGTTGAAATCAGTGAGTATCTGGGTTGCCTTCTCTTGAAGTGTGTTGCATATATCAGTCATCTGATCTTCAACTCGAAGAGTGATCAGATTGTCCAATTGATAGTTATTGAAAGTGTTGGGTTCTCTTTCCAGAAGCTCTTCCATGGTGTAGAAGTTGACCTGTTTCTGCCGCTTCTGTGCAGCTCCTTGTGTGTATATGTCATTGCTTGGCTCGCCACCAATGTTCTGTCCGACTGGTTCATCATCACCAGAGTCAAGGTTGATGATTGGTGTTTTCTTGGTGGGTTGCTTAGGTTGTTCTGCTGCTGGTGGTGGTTGTTGTTCTATTGAGGCAGGTTCTTCCATCTGGACATCGTGGTGTGTTGTCCCCAGATTAATCTTCAAAATTTCTGCCTCATGTTTCATGAGCCCAGAAATGAGTTGCTTGTATTCTGCTCTAACCTCTTGAACAATGGTGACTTGAAGTAGACTTAGTAATGTCGCTTCTTCCTTCTTTAACTCATCAATGGATTTAATCTGGAGCAGTGCATCAAAAATATAATACTCGCTGTCCTTGACCAGCAAGTAGAATTTGACGCGTCTTGCTACTCCCAAACTCTCTGGAAGCTGGTGAATGTCAGGAAACTCTTGAAGTACAGAATGTTCTGCCTCGTTCTCCAGCAGATTTATGACACTTTCTGCTTGTCGTTTCCTTTCGTCCTCCTCATCAGCTGACTCTCCTTCCTCTTCATCCTCACTAATTTTCTCCATTCTATTTGGTGAGGGAATGAGTGTTCTGGCTGGAGAAAAATCTTTCTCTTGGTTTGGGTTGTGGCTTGTTTCTGGTTCATGTTGTGGTGTCTCTGTTGGTGCTGTTGATGCCTCCTCTCCATGTTCTGATGCAATTTCAGCTGGTTGTTCAGTTTGTTCTGTTGCTTCTTCTAGTGGTGATGAGGACTCGACTTTCCTCAATCTACGCCTCTTCTGCTTGGTCTGAGAGGCAGAGGTTTCTGTCTCAACAGAACTTCCTCTCTTTGTTGAAGGTTTACGAGCTAGCTTTTCTTTCAACCCTTTCTTCTGTTTTTCAGCTCCCTTGGTAGGTGGCATCCATGTGGGATTAGAACTTCCCATTTCAAGTAGAACTGCATGATGTACTTTATCCAGAGTCCTGTTGAAGAATGCTGAATTCAATCCCATGGACATTTCTAGTTGATGTTGGTCCTTGGATATGGTGAGACTTGTGTTGTACTCCACAGCATCTTCCCAGACTTGTTGCTTGAAGAATCTTTCAACCATTGTACTAATTTTGGTAGTATGTCGTAGATTTCTCCTTACTTCCACCGACACTCTTTTCCCTCTGCTATCCTTGGTATAATTTACCAATTTGGCTTCTTTAGCCATTAAATCGAAAAGAATGCGACTCCAATTGACTCTAAGATTTAGAACAACGGCGGTGAGAATCCTGAATTTCTCTGGTGTCACTTGGTCATACGATCCACTATGGTTAAGAAAGATTTTCTGAACCAGTTCAAACAGCACTTTGAAACCAGGTTGAAGAAGAGCTCGTTGGAACATCCTCCCAGTGTACGAGATGGGTACCACCATCACCATTTCCACTGCGGTTTGAAGTTGTTCAGAAGTAATCTCATCCAACATCATTCCTTCATCTTTCAATCGGTATGCTTGGTTGATCATTGAGATGACATTGTATGGTGTTTTGCTAGTTCTGTCACCGATTGGCATCAACACATTTGCTTCAAAACTATGTTTATCATTCTGCCATGTTAGATAGAATGTGGCCACTTGTTTTGCCAAAAACATATTGGGGTGTGAGGTAACAATGTTGTAGAATCCTAACAAAAAAATATACAGGGCAAATGTATATCCATCAGTTTATATGAACGAGTATGAATGTTCACACATAAACAGTAAGTTAGAAGGGTAGGGCAAATTAAACAGTTCATAAGCAAGTAATACTTCGAGCAAATTGCAGATATAGGAAAGATTTATTTAAACTAAAAACCTTTGCAGCGTGTAACCATAGAAAAAATTTCTTCAAGTTTGCGAAATCCATTAGTGTCAAACACAGCATAGGGTTCAGGTGAAAGAAACTTCTGAACCTCGGCAACATGTTGAAGAAATAGAGAAGTTTGGGGTGCCATGATCAAACGTAAGGTGTTTTGGGAAGATTTGAAGAGAAATCAAGTTGTAAAATCCTTAAGTGCTTAGGAAAAGTAGTGCTCAGTGCGATGAAGTGAAGGTGAACAGTCCAGTGATGTATATCGCATATATATAACAAAACAATCAACGGCACAGATGAAAAGCATAGAAAATGAAGGGTTGGATGAGTATCTCCCTTTTTAGGTTTTCCCGGTTTAGTCTTTGTTTTGCCGCCTTTCCTTGCGTGTGATATACGCTCTAGATCCTAGGGTTTGTAGGCGAGCGTGTGCGTATCTCAATCTTTTCGGCAACTTCCCTTTTTCTATTTCTTGCAGGGTTTTTCTCGATCCCAGTTCCCAAAGTTGTGCTAATCATCACAAATATAGAGGATTTAGAAAATCTAGGTAAAGAAATAACTTTTCAGACTGTAATCTCGGAGGTTAATTATGGGAAGTGACGTCTTTTATCTAGGTCGCTTCAATTTCCTCAAAAAGTTCCCCCTTGACTTAGTAATTAAGAAATAATTTCCACGTGGTACTCTAATTTGAGTACGTTATGACACGTGAAATCTTTATTTCCTTCTTGACATTCTGTCACTCTGGTGACCGTCTGCTGTTAACATTCTGGTGACCTTCTGCTTGTTCTATCATCCAGACTTAGTAATCCAAGCTTTCCACATAGCATCTTAAATCTTTCTTCTGGTAGAGCTTTAGTCAAGATGTCAGCACGTTGGATATTTGTATGGATCTTCTCAATCTGGATATGCTTTCTCTCCACATGATCTCTAATAAACTGATGTCTCACATCAACATGTTTGCACCTTGTATGAAGTACTGGATTCTGTGTTATAGCTATTGCACTTGAGCTGTCACAGAATATTGGTATCTCTTTTACTTCGATCTCGTAGTCCCTTAGTTGTTGTTTCAACTATAGGATTTGTGCACAACAGCTTCCAGCAGCCATATATTCTGCTTCTGTAGTTGATGTAGCAACGGATATCTGTTTCTTTGAAAACCAAGATATGAACTTGTTTCCTAGGAACTGACATGTGCCAGAGGTAGACTTTCTGTCCAGCTTGCATCCTGCATAATCTGAGTCAGAATTGCCTGTTAGTTCAAAGTTATCGTCATGTGGATACCAGAGACCAACGTGAGCTGTTCCTTTAAGATATCTAAGTATCTTTTTGACAGCTTCCATATGTGATTCTTTGGGATTGTCTTGATATCTGGCACATACTCCTACTGCAAACGTGATATCTGGTCGACTTGCAGTAAGGTATAATAGTGAGCCAATTATGCCTCTGTATTTTGTTATAGGTGTTGGTTTGCCTTCTGGATCTGGATCTATCTTTTCATTTGTCTGTATTGGAATCTTGGCTGGCTTCCTGTCTTTAACTCCAAACTTGTTGACCAGATCGTTAATGTACTTTGCTTGGTTTACAAAGATACCATCTGGAAGCTGTTTTACCTGCAAACCTAAAAAGAAATTCATCTCGCCCATCATGGACATTTGATATTTGTTCTTCATTAGTTCAGCAAATTTATCACATAAGTGGGGAGATTGCAATCCAAAAATTATGTCGTCTACATATATCTGGACCAAAAGGATATGTTCTTTGACTTAAATGACAAATAGTGTTTTGTCAACAGAACCTCTCTTGAAACCTGATTCCAGCAGAAATGTTGATAACGTTTCATACCACGCTCTGGGTGCCTGTTTCAATCCATAGACAGCCTTAGCTAATCTATATACTTTCTGGTCAGGATTTCCTTCTTCAAAACCAGGTGGTTGCTCAACATATACTTCTTCCTCAAGTATACCATTTAGGAATGCACTTTTAACATCCATCTGGTATACTTTGAATCTCTTGTAAGCTGCATATGCAAGGAATAGTCTGATTGCTTCCAATCTGGCAACCGGTGCAAAAGTCTCGTCAAAGTCGATACCTTCCTGTTGACTGTATCCCTTTGCAACAAGTCTAGCTTTGTTTCTGACTACTTCTCCGTTCTCATCCCGTTTATTCTTGAATACCCATTTGACACCTATTACTCCCTGATGTTTTGGTCTGTCTACCATGTACCAGACTTGGTTTCTCTTAAACTCATTGAGTTCTTCTTGCATAGCAACGACCCAGTCTGCATCTTTGAGTGCTTCATAAGTATCATAGGGTTCAACACGTGATAGGTAGCAACTGAGAAGTGCACTTTCTCCATGCATTCTTCTGGTTCTTACTCTATCACCTGGGTTCCCAACAATCTGTTCAGGAGGATGATTGTCTTGTATCCATCTCTTCCTGCTGGTCATTTCTTCTTCTGATATCTCAGGTTCTGGTTCATTTGTTGGGTCCTCAAATTTTGGATGAGATGTTTGAAAAGGATTGTCAACATCTGGTTCTTCAATTTCTTGATTATTGTTCCAACCATTTGTATCTCTTGATTCTTCTGGTTGATTACCTTCTGGTGGAGCTATTGATCTGTCAAGGTCCAGAATGATATGTTCTGTTCCCCCTTGCTGTGAGCTTATTGCTTCAGCATTAGATGGAACATCAATATCGTTATCATCTGTTGCATTCCAGATTAGAATATCTTCTAGCAGAATTCCTTCTGTTCTCTTATCCTTGTTCTGGCCTTGTGTATGATCATCACTTAACTCTCTGTCAATGACAAAAGATTCATCAAAGACAATATGAGGTGTTACCTCCACAATATGAGTCTTCTTGTTGTAAACCCTATAAGCTTTACTAACATCAGAATATCCTAAGCATATTCCTGGGTCAGCTTTACTATCAAAGGTTTTCAACTGAGATTTCCCATTATTATGGATGTAACACAAACAACCAAAAGTGCGTAAGTAATGAATCCTGGGCTTTCTGTTGTTCCAGACTTCGTATGGTGTCTTCCCATGTCTGATGGTAACTATAGATCTGTTCTGTGTATAGCAGGCTGTAGAGATGGCTTCTGCCCAAAATTTCTTCGGTAATCTGGTTGCATTAAGCATTGTGCGAGCTGCTTCTTTTAATGATCTGTTCCTTCTTTCAACAACTCCATTCTGTTGAGGTGTCCTAGCTGCAGATGTCTGATGTGTGATTCCCATCTTGTTGCAGTAGTCCTCAATCTTCTGATTTAGGAATTCTGTTCCACGATCAGTTCTGATGGTTGTAACAGAAACTTCCTTTTTCTTGGTGATTTTGTTGAGGAAGGTTGGTAGTTTTTCCAAGGTCTCTTTCTTCTTATATAAGAAGATTAACCATGTGAATCTTGAATAATCATCAATGATTACCAGAGTGTACTTTCTACCATTTATACTTAATGGCTTAACTGGACCAAATAAGTCTAAATGTAGT
This sequence comes from Leonotis leonurus, assembly GCA_026898415.1. NCBI lineage: Eukaryota > Viridiplantae > Streptophyta > Magnoliopsida > Lamiales > Lamiaceae > Leonotis > Leonotis leonurus. The sequence continues at coordinate 5,805 of JAPKLX010001048.1, read as the reverse complement.
AACTCTAACATTCTGGTAGAAGACTGAACAGATTTGTTAGAAAAAGATGATCTGGTTTGTTTTCCAGCTTGACATGCTTCGCAGGTATGATTTTTGTCATATACTTGATCTGGTAACCCTTCGACTAGTTTCTCTCGTGCAATCTTATTGATTGACTTGAAGTTTAGATGACTTAGTCGTTTATGCCACAGCCAACTAGTTTCTGATAATGTCTTAGTGACCAGACATGTCTCACTCTGGTTGTTCCATTGCACAATATATAATCTATCCTACAATTTTCCGGTAAGAAGTATCTCATCTCCTTCCTTGCTCTTCACAAAACAATTGTTAGCATAAAAAACAATCTGATTACTATTAGCACAGAACTGACTTACAGAAAACAGATTGTGGCTAAGACCCTCAACATATGATACGTTTGTGATGGTGGTCTTGCCAACTTTTATGTTTCCATATCCTCTGGTATATCCTTTTGAATTACATCCAAAGGTGACCTGAGGTCCTGGTTTCTCTATGTAGTCTGATAGTAGGTTCTTGTCACATGTCATGTGTTTTGAACAGCCACTATCTATGATCCAGATTGCACCTTTTGCTATCTTGTATCTTCTTGCAGTCTTCTGATCCTCTACATCATCTAGACCGTTGTCTAGTCCTACATAGCATTCATCCCAGTTTTCTTCTTCATTGGCAAAGAATGCTTCATCATCCTCTGATGAACTAACTGATAGATGGCTTGAGCTACTAGAGTCCTCTTCTGCTATCATGGCTTTACGTTGAGCTTTTAGTTTTCGATCTCTCTTAGCTCGTAGTTCTTCTCTTTGACTTTTAGATAATTCTGGGCAATCTGTTTTGAAATGACCTGTTCTCCCACAACCATAACAAGTATAGTCAGTAGGATTAGTAACTTTAACATTACCTCTACTTTCTGTTTTGTCATCAGATCGTTCTGCTTCTTTGTTCTTCTGGTATCTGCTCTTGTTATCTTTGTAGAACCTTCTATACTTTCTCGATCTGATTTCTATCTTGTCCATTCTCTTAGCAATCATTGAGAATTCTTTGAGTAACTTATCATATCCTCCTTCTTCTGGTGCGGCAGATGCTACTGATTCATCTGTTTTGCACTTCGCTTTGAAGGCAGTCTCTTTCTCCTTCTTTGAATTATTCTCGCTCTTCTTGCTGGAGGAATGATCTGGTCCGTGAATACATTCTCGATCTGATTTCTATCTTGTCCATTCTCCCAGCTTGGTGGTAGAGCTCTAAGAATCTTGAGATTCTTCTCTCTCTGTGTGTACTTATTCTTTTTGAAGGCAGAAACTTCAAGTAGTACTTCAATGAACCTGTTCTTCATCTGTTCAATGGTTTCTCCAGGTTTCATCTTGAATTCATCGAACTTGTTACATGCCAGGGACAGCTTGTTCTCAATCATTGCTTCAGAGCCTAGACTGAGATCTCTCAAGACTTCCCACATTTCTTTGGCTGTATCGAGATCTTGGATCTTAGCCAGATGGACTCCTTTTACAGTACTGGAAATAACTCCTTTGGCAAAATCATCGAGATTTGCTTCTCTTCTTTCTTCAGGTGTGTATTTTCTGGGATCTTTGAGTACATCCTCTTTAACAACTCCTGTTTCAGTGATACGAGTTGTTTCTTCAGTAATGGCTAATGGTCCTTCTTCAATTACCTTCCACATCAGGCAGTGATGAGCATTGAGACACATCTTGATTCTGAAACTCCACTCTCTGTAGCCTTGGATGGAGAATTCTTCGCATGCCCTGATAACAGATGACTCCATAATGACAGATAGGATGCAAATGATGAAAAAGATTTTCTAGATCTATTCAAGTTGACCACGTAGGTGTTAACCTTGTAAAACAAAACAATGGTCTTATGAACCACTGCTCTGATACCACTTGTTGGTCCTGAAAGAGATAGGTTTGGTGTATAGGGGGGGGGGGAATACACCAAATACACAAACTTTTCAGTTTACTTGACTAATTAAAAGGAGAGATTTAAGCTTTTTGTATTACAGATTGCTCAATATGTCAGACCAGATCGATTATCTAATCAATCGTGTTCTGTTCAAGCAGAATCTCTCTCGAGAGTAATACAAAGCAGAAAGTAAGAGTAATCTTATTCTCCAACAGTGTATTGTGTGTGGAATAATGGTGGACTTAGTCGGTGCTCTTGTTTAGAAAACCTTTAGAAAAACTTAACCAAGAATTTATAAGATTGATTAAGAATGCAGTTTGAATGAGTATGACAGATAGTGAATAAAACAACTGAAATCAAAATACAGAAAGTAAATAACGCAGTTATTTTACGTGGTTCGGGAAACCCCCTACGTCCACGGTCTAATCCAAACTGGATTAGATATCCACTACTAGGATACTCTTCTTATTTATACTCGCTGAGAACGAGCCACAAGTTTCAAATACAATCCTGATTGAAACTTATGCACGAATAAGGGTCGTGTCCCTTTTACAACTTATAGAAAACTACTGTAAACAGGATTTCTTCACGTTAATCCACTAGAAAACTACTAGCTAGCAAAGATCTCCTTCCTTTCTCGATAAGACAGACTTGAATCGAGGGATGATTATGATCACGAACGGTTCGGAACACGATCTGGTTGAAATCTTCTCTCAGTAAATGCTTCGATGGATGAGATGATTTCTGGGCAGAGTAGATTTAAAATGATATAGCAAGCTTATTCGCGTACTTGTTCTGCCAATCTTTGTTCCGAGCTTTTATAGGTGCAGAATTTGAAATTCTGACCGTTGAACTTGATTGATTTGAAATAAATGCGATTTCACCAATCAAGGAAAGTGGATCCCTAGATTATCTCATCTTGCCTTCTAATGCGTTTGACAGAATCTTCCAAATATGGTAAGGAGATCGTTTGACAGATAGCTTTCCTTTTCTAGTCGTGATTGATTCTATTCCTTTTGTGGCACGAGGGACTTATTGAGACTTTGGGATTTCAGAGACATTTCATCTGATTTCAGTATTTGAGTGTTGATCTGATTGAACTTTCTGGTTAAGAGTTTCTGGTTCAATCTGTCTGGGTTGATATCTTTCAACTTTCTGGTTTAAGTCTCTTTTATTCAACTTTCTGTTACAGTTGACATTCTTCAACTTTCTGTCTGAGACTTTCTGGTTCAACTTTCTGTTAAAGTTGATTTGCTTCAGTTTTCTAGTTGAGACTTGCTTCAATTTTCTGGTTGAGACTTGCTTCAACTTTCTGGTTGAGACTTGCTTCAACTTTCTGGTACATAAAAACCAAATAGAAGTAATACAGAACATGAATAATACCAAGTGTGTTTTCGAGAGAACATCATCAAAACTTAAAATATCTGTGGGGTTCCCAACACAAGTATTACTGGCCAACAACTATATTTAGAATTCATCAAACTATGTGGATTGATGCCGTCAGCTGCTAGGGCTAATCTAAGATTTCTAGGTTCTACACCAAAATCTGGCCATTTGTTATCCACTAATTTCCACGCTGGTGCGTTCGCAGGATGACGAAGACAGCCGTCATAACTTTGCTTCCTATTAGCATGCCAAGTAAGGTCCTTAGATATATTCTTAGTTCGAAACATTCTTCGAAACCTTGGTATCGGCGGAAAGTACCACAACACCTTTGCCGGTACTCCAGTCAAGGAAGTATTATTCCTGCCTATTTTCCATCTTGAAATCCCACATATCGGACATTCATTTGAATCTTTATACTCACTCCGATATAGAATGCAATCGTTAGGGCAAGCATGGATTTTCTCATAATCTACCCCTAACGTGCTTAGGCTTTTCTTTGCTTCGTACATGGAAGAAGGCAATTCATTACGTTCAGGAAGTAATTCTCTCATATTCTGTAATAGATCACTAAAACTTTTGTCAGTCCATCCATGTTTGGCCTTCAAGTTGAACAATTTAACTATGGCGGACAATTTGTTAAATTTAGTACAACCATCATATAATGGTTTCTCAGAATCTTCTAGCAACTTTTGAAAATGGCTTGGATTATCTTCGTATGCATCATATGCATCATGAATCATATCTATCGGCTCATCAAAAATGTCGTTTGCATCATCGTGTCCAACTCTATCAGTTGTGCTACCATAACCTCGTTCGCAGGATATTGATATTTTTTCGCCATGCCATATCCAGATCTCATATGTCAGGTCGATCCCAAAACGCACAAGATGTGCCCTAATAATATCAACACTTTTCTTCTTTGTGTTACCACATTTTGAACACGGACATGGAATGTAATTAGGATCATCTGAATTCTGTAGTGCAAAAGTTAAGAAAGCTTCTACTCCATCCATACACTCTTGATAATCTACTCATTGACATCCATTTTTTCTCCATTTTATATTAATCACTCGGTGTACCTAAACTCGTAAAAAAAGTTGTGTTAAAATATGAGTAGTATATTAATTTGGGATGGTATTGCTAAAGTATGTAGGGGCTTAATTTATTAATTAGTAAAAGTTACAAGTGCTATGAAAAGAGGGAATGGAGGAAGAAATTAGTTATCAAGAGTAGTAGGGAGTGCAGGTTTGTTTCTAACAATTATAGTAAGTTTTTGTACTTGTCTTTTACATTAAATTTTAATTTATCAAACACAAACCTACCCCATCACAGCCTTTCCCAACTATTTCCTTTAGACAAACATATTTCTACACTTTCTCAAATCACCACATGCAGAAAGTTTATATAGTATTCTATTTCAAAACCAGAAAAGATGTACGAATCTATAGTCCAAAGAAATGTAGTCGTTCGAAGAAATGTCACTAGAAGTTATATTGTAGTACTTGAAGTAGAGGAAAAACAGTCCTAAAAGACTTTTAATTCTAGATTACTGCTAGATATTAAATTTAAACCTGAAAAGTTATATGCATTTAATTATCAAATAAAATGTTCTCATTTCCCGGTAACTGAAATAGATGAAATACAAGATATATGAAAGAAATAACTCTAGAATATAGTTAAATACTGTACATAGTATATTTCTAGAATGGTAAATGATACCTTTATCTGCACTGTCTCGTCACTTGTAAATGTGCTGCCAATTGAGAGCAAGACCTTACCGACACATTCATGATCACTGTGACAGATTGGCCACCAACGAACTCTTTCATTGTGAAAAAATTCAGTTGATATTAGACAGGTAATGGTTGAGAACAATATATCCTAATAATGATCACTATAAAGTGCACTTACAGAGTTATCACTCAGGGAAGAATTTGGAATTGTAGCACAACCTTGAATATTTTTCATTACATCCTGAACTTCAAGCAACAGAGCATCCCCTTGGCTCTCAGGGAAACTGAAATCAAGATTCTCATTTTCATTTATACTATCAAATAGGTTATATAATTCTTACAGATTACACATGCAACATCTGCTGATCGCCTACTGGTACCTTTCTTTGATTTGTAGATATCAATGTAAACACAAAAGATTTTAAAATTATGCTTTTGAGATAGAAAAAATATATCCAAAATCAACATACCCGAAGCGCTGGAGGTTGATGTGGCTGCAGAAACCGATTCTGCACTGATGCCATAACAAGCTATTAACTGGAGAACCACACACCAACTCTTGAACTTTTTCCTCAGTGATGATGAGTGCGGCTCACTTACAATTCAAGCAACGGCGATTTCTAACTCGCTTCCTGTTAGTCCACCAAATATTTCAATTTTTGAGCAGATTCAAGCAGCCAGATTTAGTGGAATTGATAACCTGGAAAGACACCTCAGATATTATAAGTTTATAACAGGTATGCACATTCTGTGCAGACAT
>JAPKLX010001363.1:10537-22199 GCA_026898415.1 Leonotis leonurus | reverse complement strand
GTTGAACGAGCTTCGACTATCTGGTTTGCTGAAACCAAAAACAAAAGGTACAGAACATGTATAATACCAAGTGTGTTTTGTAAGAGCATCATCAAAACTTAGAATATATTGCGGGGTTCCCAACAATTTCCCCCTTTTTGATGATGTCAAAACCACACTTAGTGAAAACACTGTAACTTGTATCTTGTTCTGGACAGATAGGTTAATTGTTATTTAAGTTAAATAACAGTAAGCAACAGAAAAGATATAAGAACTCCAAATTCATTGATATATGAATTGATGAGTACAGGAATTCAATAGAGATAACAGAGAGCAAAAAGCAGAAGATACAAAAGATCTATCTAAGAGAACCATCTAGCAGCTCCGCCCTTCTTCATTTTCTCTCTCTGTGCATCGGATACCAGCTGGATGCTCTCATAGATTCCATCTCTAACTCTGGCATAATTAGGATCATGATTATCTATTTTGTATCCCTTGATCTTGGCCAGCTGGTTGATGTAATTCAGAATGTATGTCTTGTCAGGTATGTTGCTCCCAGGTATTGTTGGGCAGATCATGTACTCTTTCTCTGGAGCCTTTATCTGAATTTTGGCGTCAGCTGCTGCTGTTCTGATTCTTTGAATAAGTTCTTGATCACTGAAATTCTCTAAGTAGCGGTTGAAGTCTTCATCTGGGATAGACTCTGAATATGTGGGCTCTTTCAGGAAGTATCTGTTCAGAATAAAGCCCTGTTTGACCTTTTCCCAGTCTGCTTGATCTCCTTCTGGAACCCAAGTATCTGTGGGTGTCTGTTTCTTTAGAGATAGGTTCCAGGAGAAGGCTTGCTTCTTCTTCTTTTTCTTGGATTGAGTTGTTGACTGAGATGACTGCTGCTGTGAGCGTTCTGTAGATGAAGGCGAGGAGAAAGGTGTTTGATAAGATTTTTCTTTGGCTTCCTGGGCAGCCAGGTTTCTCTCTCTCTCCGCCTGTTCTTTATAAAATTGCGTTCTGAACACTGGATCACATGCTTGATCCATGCTCACTCCGAACAGCAAGAGTTCAGCGATTTGATCTCCCTCATCCACTGGTTTCTTCCCTTTGTCACTGGGAAGTTGAGGTTGAGATGCTGATTGAGCAGGTTCTGTTCCAAGAAGAGTGGGGTCGGGTCTTGGAGGTGTGGTTGGTCTGGGTTGTGCTGGTGTGACAGTTTCTGTTTCAGTTTCTGTTACCACCCCTTCTGTTCTCAAGTTAAGCTCTTCTCTCACAGTCTTGCTGCCTTTGCTCCCTTTGCTGCTATCTGAGATTTCTCCCTTTTTGACATCATCAAAGAGGGTATTGATGAGTGTACGTAAAGAGGTAATCTCCTCATTCATCTTCTCCATCTTTGCCTCAGCATCTTCTTTAAAACCAAGCAGATGGTTGATTGTCTGATCAGAGGCATCAACTTTCTTCTCCAGCCTGCTATTCATTGTTGACAAAGTTTTGTCATAAGTCTCCTGAAGCTCTTCTACAGCAGTTAGTCGATTGCTTTGGGTTTCAAATTCTTCTGGAGTTGGATACAGAAGGTCATTTAAGACATCGACCTGGTTTTTCCGCATCAGCTCCACAAATTTCTCTTTTTCAAAAAGAGCTAGATGGGAGTGGATGGACAGGTCTGTGTCTTCCTTGAGTTGAGCAGCAAGTTGGGTCTTTTGTTGGTCTACAGCAGCAGCAATGGTTTCGGCTTGTTTGGCCAGAAGGTCAGCTACCAAAGTAGTGGCCTTGTCTGCTTTCTCTTCAATGCCATTTAAACGCAGATGGATCTTGTTCTGATCAGCTTCGTGTACCTCTCTGTCATCATCCATTTTCTTGTTCAGATCATCCCTGATCTTTCTGATTTTCCCCCTAAGGTCTTTATCCATGTCGTTGACGTAGTCCTTCTGGTGTTGGTTAAAATCAGAGAGGATCTGGGTAGCTTTTTCTTGTAGGATGTTGCAGGTGTCTGTCAAACAGTCTTCAACTCGAAGTGTGATGAGATTGTCGAGTTGATAGTTGTTTAGAGGTCGGGTTTCTCTTTCCAGCAATTCTTCCAGAGTGTAGAAGTTCACGTGTTTCTTCAGTTTCTGTGCTGCTCCCTGTGTGTAGAGTTCATTGGTGGGTTCTCCTCCAATGGCCTGGCCAATAGGTTCATCATCACCTGAGTCGAGGTCGATGATGGGAGTTTTCGTGGGAGACTTTCTTGTGGAAGGTTCACCCTGTGCAGCTTGGTGATGTTCTGGTGGTACAGCTTCGTCCATCCGGACATCAGGGTGTGGTGTGTGCAGGTCAATATTTAATGCTGTTGCCTCCTGCTTCATGAGATCAAAGATGAGCTGGTGGTATTCTGCTCTGACCTCTTGGACGGTAGTGACCTGGAGTAGACTTAGTAGTGTGGCTTCTTCTTTCTTCAATTCATCGATTGATTTGAGTTGGAGCAGGGCATCAAATACATAGTACTCGCTGTCCTTGACCAGCAAGTAGAATTTGACACGCCTTGCTGCTCCTAAACTCTCAGGTAATTGGTTAATTCCAGGAAACTCCTGCATGACAGAATGTTCTGCCTCATTCTCCAGCAGGTTGATGACATTCTCTGCTTGTTGTTTCCTCACTTCCTCCTCATCAGCAGATTCTTCCTCTTCTTCATCTTCGCTTATCCTTTCCATTCTGTTGGGAGAAGGAGTAGCTGTTCTGGCAGGAGAGAAGTCTTTCTCCTGATATGGAGTATGACTAGTTTCTGGTTCCACATCAGCTGCAGGGTTCTCTGCGTGTTCTGCTGTTGCCTGTGGTGCTTCTGTTTCGTGTTCTGTGTGTGTTGGCATGTCTGATTGTTCTGTTGTCTGTGCTGGTGGTGGTGATGATTCTTGAACTTTCTGGAGTCTCCTCTTTTTCTGTTTTGGCAGAGAGACAGAGGTTTCTGTCTCCACAGAACTGCCTCGCTTTCTGGCTGCCTTTTCTTTCACCACCTTCTCCTTCTTCTTCTCCACACCTTTAGTAGGTGGCATCCAAGTAGGGTTGGAACTACCCATTTCCAGTGCAGCAACACGGTGCACCTCGTCTGGTATCTTGTTGAAGAATTGTGGTGCAAGTCCCAGAGACATTTCCAACTGGTGTTGGTCCTTGGGAATAGAGTGGTGAATGTTGTATTCCTCAGCGTCATCCCAGATTTTCTGTTTGAAAAATCTCTCAATCATCAGGCTGATCTTTGTGGAGTGACGCAGATTCCTCCTAACTTCCACCGAAGTTCCTCTGCCTCTGCTGTCTTTAGTATAGGTGACCAGCTTTGCTTCTTTGGCCATGAGTTCAAATAGAATCCTGCTCCAGTTCACTCGAAGATTCAGAACAATGGCAGTGAGGATTCTGAACTTCTCAGGGGTTACTTGGTCATATGTTCCACTGTGATTCAGGAAAATCCTTTGAACCAGTTCCAGGAGCAACTTGTATCCAGGTTGAAGCAGAGATCTCTGGAACATCCTTCCAGTATACTTTATCGGTACCACCATTACCATTTCCACTGCTTCTTGCAATTGTGCAGAAGTAATCTCTTCCAAGGATAAACCTTCATCCTTCAGCCTATAAGCTTGGTTAATCATCTCTATCACGTTGTAGGGAGTTTTACTTGTTCTGTCCCCAATCGGCATCAAGACATTGGCTTCAAAGCCATGCTTGTCATTCTGCCATGTCAGATAGAAGGAAGCCACTTGCTTTCCCAGAAACATCTTGGGATGTGAGGCGACGATGTTGCAGAACCCTTACATCAAAAGAACATTCACACAAGCATATACATTTTCATCAGTTTATATGAACAATCATAGATATTTGCACAAATACTGTAAGAATAGCAGATCATAGATCAAAGAGGCACAATGAAATGCAGAAAACAAAGAAGTTTTGATCAAACGAAAAACCTTTGCAGCGTGAAACTATGGCAAAGATTTCATCGAGCTTTCGAAAACCATGAGTTTCAAGAACAGCATACGGTTCAGGTGAGAGAAACTTCTGAACCTCAGCTACGTGTTGCAGAAAGAGTGAAGTTGGTGGTGCCATAGTCAAACGCAAAGAAGTTTTTGAGAAGAGTTGCAGAGAATTTTGAAATGCTTAAGTGCTTAGAATTTTGAGAGTGCTCAGTGCGATGAAAGTGAAGGTGAACAGTTTAGAGAAGATATCGCACATATAAATAACAATAATAATTATGAGAAAAGAAATTCGAAGAGTTGAAAAGATTTTCTCCCTTTTTAGATTTTTCCCGCTTCAAGATTTGTTTTGTCGCTTTTCCTTGCGTGAGATGGACGCTCTAGATCCTAGGGTCTATATGCGAGCGTGTGCGTATCTCTTACTTTTGGCAACTTTCCTTTTTCCTGTTTCTTGCAGGGATTTCCTCGATCCCAGTTCCCAAGGTTGAGCTAATCATCACAAATATGGGAGATTTTTAGTAAATCAAGGATAAAAATATCTTTTACAGTCTGTAACCTAGAAAAGTGACGTCATTTATCTCGACGCTTCAATTTCCTTAAAAGTTCCCCCTTGACTTAGCATTTAGGAAATAATTTTCACATGGCTTTTCCGTCAATTTTATAGAGAAAATTATGCCACGTGTATTTTATTTCAACTGAGCTTTCTGTTATCCTTGTAATTAGCTTTCTGGTAGCTTTCTGGTATTAGCTATCTGGTATCTTTCTGGTCTTGATTATCTGATAGCCTTCTGGTAATCTTCATTTAGACTGAGTAGACCAAGTTTTCCACACAGCATCTTAAATCTTTCTTCTGGTAAAGCTTTAGTTAAGATATCAGCACGTTGGATGTCTGTATGAATCTTCTCGACCTTGATGTGCTTTCTCTCTACATGATCTCTGATAAAATGATGTCTTACATCGACATGTTTGCATCTTGTGTGGAGTACTGGATTCTGTGTTATGGCTATAGCGCTTGAGCTGTCACAGAATATAGGTATCTCCTTTACATCAATCTCATAATCTCTTAGTTGCTGCTTCAACCATAGTATCTGTGCACAACAGCTTCCAGCAGCCATATATTCTGCTTCTGTGGTTGATGTAGCAACAGATGTCTGTTTCTTTGAAAACCAAGATATCAACTTGTTTCCAAGAAATTGACACGTTCCAGAGGTTGACTTTCTGTCCAGTTTGCATCCTGCATAATCTGAATCAGAATAGCCTGTAAGCTCAAAATTATCATCTTGTGGATACCAGAGGCCAATGTTAGCTGTTCCCTTAAGATATCTAAGTATCTTTTTGGCAGCTTCCATGTGTGATTCTTTAGGATTGGCTTGATATCTGGCGCAAACTCCTACGGCATATGTGATATCTGGACGACTTGCTGTAAGGTATAGCAGAGAGCCAATAATTCCTCTATATTGTGTAATGTTTGCTGGTTTTCCTTCTGAGTCTGGATCTATCTTTCCATTTGATTGCATTGGAATTTTAACTTCTCTGCTGTCTTTCATTCCAAATTTGACTAGCAGATCGTTGATGTACTTTGCTTGATTAACAAAGATACCATCTGGTAATTGTTTTACCTGCAGACCTAAGAAGAAATTCATCTCACCCATCATGGACATTTGATATTTGTTCTTCATTAGTTCTCCAAATTTGTCACACAGATAGGGAGATTGTGATCCAAAGATTATGTCATCAACATATATCTGGACCAACAGAATGTGTTCTTTGACTTTGATGACAAACAGTGTCTTGTCAACAGAACCTCTTCTGAAACCTGATTCCAGTAGGAATGTTGATAATGTTTCATACCACGCTCTGGGTGCCTGTTTCAACCCATAGACGGCTTTGGCTAGTCTATATACTCTCTGGTCAGGATTTTCTTCTTCAAAACCAGGTGGTTGCTCAACATATACTTCTTCTTCAAGTATGCCATTGAGGAATGCACTTTTGACATCCATCTGGTATACTTTGAATCTCTTGTATGCAGCATATGCTAAAAATAGCCTAATTGCTTCCAATCTGGCCACTGGTGCAAAGGTCTCATCAAAATCGATACCTTCCTGTTGATTGTATCCCTTTGCAACTAGTCTAGCCTTGTTTCTGACTACTTCTCCATTCTCATCTCGTTTGTTTTTAAATACCCATTTTACACCTATTACTCCTTGATGTTTTGGTCTGTCTACCATATACCAGACTTGGTTTCTTTTGAACTCATTGAGTTCTTCTTGCATAGCTATGACCCAGTCTGCATCTCTAAGTGCTTCATAGGTGTCAGAGGGTTCAGCTCGTGATAGATAACAACTGAGAAGTGCACTTTCTCCATGCATTCTTCTGGTTCTCACTCTATCTGTTGGGTTCCCAACAATCTGTTCAGAAGGGTGATTTTCTTGAATCCATTTCCTTCTGCTAGATATCTCCTCTTCTGATATCTCTGGTTCTGGTTCACTTGCTGGGTCCTCAAATTCTGGATGAGAAGTTTGAAAAGGATTTTCAGTTTCTGGTTCTTCTTGATCATTATTCCAACCATTTGAATCTCTTGATTCTTCGGGTTGATCTGGTTCTGGCTCATTAGGATTGTTTCCTCCTTCTGGCTGATTGTCTTCTGGTGTAGATACGGTTGTTTGTTCTGTTCCCCCTTGCTGCAAGCTTACTGCTTCAGCACTGGTTGGAACTTCAACTTCATTCTCTTCTGATGTATTCCAGATTAGAATATCTTCTAACAGAATCCCTTTTGCTTTCTGGTTCTTGTTCTGGATTACTTTCTGATTTTTGTTCTGGTCTTGCTCTGGTGTTTGATCAGCATCTAGGTCTCTGTCACTAATAACAGATTCATCAAAAACAATATGAGGTGTTACTTCCACAATATGAGTCCTCTGATTAAAAACCCTATAAGCTTTGCTAACATCAGAATATCCTAAGAATATTCCTGGATCAGCTTTGCTATCAAAAGTTTTCAACTGAGATTTCCCATTATTGTGAATGTAACACTGACAGCCAAAAGAGCGAAAATAATGAATCCTGGGTTTTCTGTTGTTCCATATCTCGTAGGGTGTCTTCCCATGTCTGATTGTAACAACTGATCTGTTCTGGGTGTAGCACGCTGTATAGATGGTTTCTGCCCAAAATTTCTTTGGCAATCTGGTTGCATTGAGCATAGTACGAGCTGCTTCTTTTAGTGATCTGTTTCTTCTCTCAACTACTCCATTCTGTTGAGGAGTTCTAGCAGCAGATGTCTGATGTGTAATTCCCATCTGGTTGCAGTAATCCTCAACTTTCTGGTTTAGAAATTCTGTTCCACGATCTGTTCTGATGGTGGTAACAGAAACTTCCTTTTTCTTGGTGATTTTGTTGAGAAGGTTTGGCAGCTTTTCCAGAGTTTCTTTCTTCTTATACAAGAATATTACCCAAGTAAATCTTGAGTAATCATCAATGATGACTAGAGTATATTTCCTACCATTTATGCTTAATGGTTTAACTGGACCAAATAAGTCTAAATGTAGTAATTCTAGTATTCTGGTTGAGCTCTGGGCAGATTTGCTTGAAAAAGATGATCTGGTCTGCTTTCCTGCTTGACATGCTTCACAAGCGTGACTTTTGTCATAGACTTGTTCTGGCAATCCTTCAACTAGTTTCTCTCGTGCAATCTTATTGATTGATTTGAAGTTGAGATGGCTTAATCTTTTATGCCATAGCCAGCTAGTTTCTGACACTGTCTTTGTGACCAGACAGGTTTCTATCTGGTTGTTCCATTGCACAATATATAATCTATCCTGCAATATTCCGGTAAGGAGTATCTCATCTCCTTCCTTGTTCTTCACCAGACAGTTGTTAGTGTCAAAAATAATTTGATTACCATTTGTACAGAACTGACTTACAGAGAACAGATTGTCGCTGAGACCTTCAACATATGAAACATTTGAAATGGTGGTCTTGCCTACTTTTATGTTTCCATATCCTCTGGTATATCCTTTTGAATTACATCCAAAAGTGACATGAGGTCCTGGTTTTTCTATGTAGTCTGATAGTAGGTTCTTGTCACATGTCATGTGTTTTGAACAGCCACTATCAATTATCCAGATTGATCCTTTTGCAATCTTGCTTCTTCTTGCAGCCTTCTGGTCCTGCAATTAAATAGATTTAGCTACCCTTTATTGTCTGGGTGCTTGGTTATTAGCAAAGATCCCTTTTTGAATCCAGAATAGCTTTAAATTTGGAACAGTAATATAGCTGGTGATGATATTCCCATTCTCATCAACAACAAACTTTGAGTGAAGAACAGATGGATGGTATCTCTCTGTTCCTTTGCTTTCTGCTTTCTTCTGTGATGTCCTGTTGACTTTATTTTTGGGCTGTTGTTTGGATTCAGTGCAATAGGCAGGATGTCCTTTGGTTTGATGATATTGTCTGTTAGCAACTTGTTTAACAATCATCTTCTGGGGAAGATCTTTCTTATTTTTCAAGTTTATTACTTGATCTGGTATCTGTCTTCTTTCTGGTACGAATTTCATTGGACCTGCTGCTTTTTCTGTGTGACCTGGATATCCTAATCCAGAAGTGCCCTTTTGCTGCATGTTAATTAGCAGTTTAGCACGTTCATCACTCTTGTAGATCATTTCTTTTCCTTTCTTGATCTTCTCTTCAGCAATGTTATTCCTATTTATAAGATCTTTGACTTTTGAGTTCAAGGAATGAATCTCACTGTCTTTGCTCTTGATCTGTTCTTCCAGAACATTGATGTTAGCAACAAGTTTAGTGTTTGCTTTACTCAATATCTCTTCAGTTTTCTTCAATCTGTCATTTTCTTCAACAACTTCTCTGAAAAGTCTCTTGATACTTGAGTAGCTCTTGAACATTTCATTAACTTCATCCCATGAATATTCATCTTGGTCTTCTATTTCCTGATCCAGGTCGACATCATTTGATGAATTAGAGTTGCAAGAGTTTACCTCTACATCATCTAGACCGTTGTCTAGTCCTGCAAAGCATTCATCCCAGTCTTCTTCTTCTTTAGCAAAGAATGCTTCATCATCTTCTGTTGAACTATCAGATAGATGGCTTGAGCTGGAATCATCTTCTTCTTTTTCTTCTGCTATCATAGCTCTACGTTGAGCTTTTAGCTTTCTGTCCCTTTTAGCTCGTAGTTCTTCTCTCTGACTTTTGGATAGGTCAGGACAGTCTGTCTTGAAGTGTCCTGTTCTTCCACAACCATAGCAAGTATAGTCAGTAGGATTAGTGATTTTACCATTACCTCTACTTTCTGTTTTGTCATCAGATCGTTCTGCTTCTTTGTTCTTCTGGTATCTACTCTTGTTGTCTTTGTAGAACCTTCGATACTTTCTTGATCTGACTTCCATCTTGTCCATTCTCTTAGCAATCAATGAGAATTCTTTCAGTAACTTATCATATCCTCCTTCTTCTGATGCAGTAGATGATGTTGATTCATCTGTTTTGCACTTCGCTTTGAAGGCAGTCTCTTTCTCCTTCTTAGTGCTAGTTTCATTCTTCTTGCTGGAGGAGTGATCTGGTCCATGTATCCTTCTGATATCACATTCATGGACAGCCAGATGATTAAATAGTGCTTCTACAGACAGATCATTGAAATCAGCACGTAGAGGTTGCATAGCTGAATAGATTTCCCAGCTTGGTGGTAAAGCTCTAAGAATCTTGAGATTCTTCTCTCTCTGTGTGTACTTATCCTTTTTGAAGGCAGACACTTCAAGTAATACTTCAGTGAACCTGTTCTTCATTTGTTCAATAGTTTCTCCAGGCTTCATTTTGAATTCATCGAACTTATTACATGCTAGGGACAACTTGTTCTCGATCATAGCTTCAGATCCTAGGCTGAGATCTCTTAGTGCTTCCCACATTTCTTTGGCTGTATCAAGATCTTGGATCTTGGCCAGATGAACTCCTTTCACAGTACTGGAGATAACTCCTTTAGCAAAATCATCAAGATTTGCTTCTCTTCTTTCTTCAGAAGTATACTTTCTGGGGTCTTTCAGTACAGTTTCCTTGACTGCTCCTGTCTCAGTGATACGAGTGGTTTCTTCTGTAATAGCCAAAGGTCCTTCTTCTATCACCTTCCACATCAGGCAGTGATGAGCTTTGAGACACATCTTGATTCTGAAGCTCCATTCTCTGTAACCTTGGATGGAGAATTCTTCGCATGCCCTGATAACAGATGATTCCATAACAGATAATATGCAGATGATGGAAAAGATTTTCTAGATCTATTCAAGTAGACCACGCAGGTATTAACCTTGTGAGACAAAACAATGGTCAGTTTGAACCACTGCTCTGATACCACTTGTTGGTCCCGAAAGAGCAAGGTTTGGTGTATGGGGGGGGAATACACCAAATGCAAACTTTTCAGTTTACTTGACTATTTCAATCAGAGAGATGTGAGCTTTCTGAATTACAGATTGCTCTAGATGATAGAATACTATGATTTTCTAATCAATTAAGTTCTATCCAAGTAAGATCTCTCACGTGAGATAAACAAAGCAGAAAGCAAGTGTGAACTTGATTCCAAACAATGTTTTGTGTGCGGAATAATGGTGGACTTAGTCGGTGCTCTTGTAAAGAAAATCTTTTGAAAACTTAATCGAGTATTTAGAAGATAGATTAAGAATGCAGATTTGAATGAGTATGATAGATGCAGAATAAAAACAACTGAACATAAAATGCAGAATTTAAATGGCACAGTTATTTTTACGTGGTTCGGGAAACCCCCTACGTCCACGGTCTAATCCAAACTGGATTAGATATCCACTACTAGGATACTCTTCTTATTTAACCTCGCTGAGAACGAGCCACAAGTTTCAATTACAAACCTTATTGAAACTTATGCACGAATAAGGGTCGTGTCCCTTTACAACTTACAGAAAACTACTGTAAACAGGTTATCTTCACGTTAATCCACTAGAAAACTACTAGCTAGTAAAGATCTCCTTCTTCTCTCGATAAGACAGACTTGAATCGAGGTGTGATTGCGATCACGAACGGTTTGAAGCTTTTTGTCTGATTAGGAGATAGAATGCTTGAGAATCTTTCTGTAGTATAGCTCTTGCGTATATCTTCAGACTTTTAAACTTCAAACATATATAGGCTTTGAATTTGAAATTCTAGCCGTTTGTTGATTGGCGTTGATTTGATTTTTGGATTGTCAATCAGTCATAACACTTCTTTCCTTGTAGAGTGGTTGATTGAATCTTCTATGATTGGTAAGTAGATCATCTGTGATTGCTTTCCTTCTTCATGTCAATCAGTGATTCAGTTTCCAAATCTTCAATGGAAAGTCTTTAATGCTTCATCGACAGATTTGATTCTGCTCTTTCTGGTTTGCATCTAACCTTCTGGTTGTGTCCTCTCTGGTCTAGTGTCTTTCTGGTTGAATATTGATTTAGACACTTTCTGGTTGAGGTACTTTCTAGTAGAGCATATGTTAACCTACTCTCTGGTTGAAGTACTTTCTGTCTTTCTGGCTGAAGCTTTTCTGGTTCAACTTTCTGTTAAAGTTGACTAGCTTCATTTTCTGATTGAGACTCTTTGGTTTAGCATTCAGTCTTTGAGACTTGCTGGTTTTGAGATTCTCTGGTTTAGCCTTCTGTCTGTGACTTGCTGGTTCAGCTTTCTGTTAAAGACTTGCTGGTTCAGCTTTCTGTTAAAGACTTGCTGGTTTTGAGATTCTCTGGTTTAGCCTTCTGTCAAAG
>JAPKLX010001363.1:0-10527 GCA_026898415.1 Leonotis leonurus | reverse complement strand
AAAGACTTGCTGGTTTTGAGATTCTCTGGTTTAGCCTTCTGTCAAAGACTTGCTGGTTTTGAGATTCTCTGGTTTAGCATTCAGTCTTTGAGACTTGCTGGTTTTGATTTCTGACCGAGACAACTTCTATCTGTCTAGTTGAACGAGCTTCGACTATCTGGTTTGCTGAAACCAAAAACAAAAGGTACAGAACATGTATAATACCAAGTGTGTTTTGTAAGAGCATCATCAAAACTTAGAATATATTGCGGGGTTCCCAACAATTTCCCCCTTTTTGATGATGTCAAAACCACACTTAGTGAAAACACTGTAACTTGTATCTTGTTCTGGACAGATAGGTTAATTGTTATTTAAGTTAAATAACAGTAAGCAACAGAAAAGATATAAGAACTCCAAATTCATTGATATATGAATTGATGAGTACAGGAATTCAATAGAGATAACAGAGAGCAAAAAGCAGAAGATACAAAAGATCTATCTAAGAGAACCATCTAGCAGCTCCGCCCTTCTTCATTTTCTCTCTCTGTGCATCGGATACCAGCTGGATGCTCTCATAGATTCCATCTCTAACTCTGGCATAATTAGGATCATGATTATCTATTTTGTATCCCTTGATCTTGGCCAGCTGGTTGATGTAATTCAGAATGTATGTCTTGTCAGGTATGTTGCTCCCAGGTATTGTTGGGCAGATCATGTACTCTTTCTCTGGAGCCTTTATCTGAATTTTGGCGTCAGCTGCTGCTGTTCTGATTCTTTGAATAAGTTCTTGATCACTGAAATTCTCTAAGTAGCGGTTGAAGTCTTCATCTGGGATAGACTCTGAATATGTGGGCTCTTTCAGGAAGTATCTGTTCAGAATAAAGCCCTGTTTGACCTTTTCCCAGTCTGCTTGATCTCCTTCTGGAACCCAAGTATCTGTGGGTGTCTGTTTCTTTAGAGATAGGTTCCAGGAGAAGGCTTGCTTCTTCTTCTTTTTCTTGGATTGAGTTGTTGACTGAGATGACTGCTGCTGTGAGCGTTCTGTAGATGAAGGCGAGGAGAAAGGTGTTTGATAAGATTTTTCTTTGGCTTCCTGGGCAGCCAGGTTTCTCTCTCTCTCCGCCTGTTCTTTATAAAATTGCGTTCTGAACACTGGATCACATGCTTGATCCATGCTCACTCCGAACAGCAAGAGTTCAGCGATTTGATCTCCCTCATCCACTGGTTTCTTCCCTTTGTCACTGGGAAGTTGAGGTTGAGATGCTGATTGAGCAGGTTCTGTTCCAAGAAGAGTGGGGTCGGGTCTTGGAGGTGTGGTTGGTCTGGGTTGTGCTGGTGTGACAGTTTCTGTTTCAGTTTCTGTTACCACCCCTTCTGTTCTCAAGTTAAGCTCTTCTCTCACAGTCTTGCTGCCTTTGCTCCCTTTGCTGCTATCTGAGATTTCTCCCTTTTTGACATCATCAAAGAGGGTATTGATGAGTGTACGTAAAGAGGTAATCTCCTCATTCATCTTCTCCATCTTTGCCTCAGCATCTTCTTTAAAACCAAGCAGATGGTTGATTGTCTGATCAGAGGCATCAACTTTCTTCTCCAGCCTGCTATTCATTGTTGACAAAGTTTTGTCATAAGTCTCCTGAAGCTCTTCTACAGCAGTTAGTCGATTGCTTTGGGTTTCAAATTCTTCTGGAGTTGGATACAGAAGGTCATTTAAGACATCGACCTGGTTTTTCCGCATCAGCTCCACAAATTTCTCTTTTTCAAAAAGAGCTAGATGGGAGTGGATGGACAGGTCTGTGTCTTCCTTGAGTTGAGCAGCAAGTTGGGTCTTTTGTTGGTCTACAGCAGCAGCAATGGTTTCGGCTTGTTTGGCCAGAAGGTCAGCTACCAAAGTAGTGGCCTTGTCTGCTTTCTCTTCAATGCCATTTAAACGCAGATGGATCTTGTTCTGATCAGCTTCGTGTACCTCTCTGTCATCATCCATTTTCTTGTTCAGATCATCCCTGATCTTTCTGATTTTCCCCCTAAGGTCTTTATCCATGTCGTTGACGTAGTCCTTCTGGTGTTGGTTAAAATCAGAGAGGATCTGGGTAGCTTTTTCTTGTAGGATGTTGCAGGTGTCTGTCAAACAGTCTTCAACTCGAAGTGTGATGAGATTGTCGAGTTGATAGTTGTTTAGAGGTCGGGTTTCTCTTTCCAGCAATTCTTCCAGAGTGTAGAAGTTCACGTGTTTCTTCAGTTTCTGTGCTGCTCCCTGTGTGTAGAGTTCATTGGTGGGTTCTCCTCCAATGGCCTGGCCAATAGGTTCATCATCACCTGAGTCGAGGTCGATGATGGGAGTTTTCGTGGGAGACTTTCTTGTGGAAGGTTCACCCTGTGCAGCTTGGTGATGTTCTGGTGGTACAGCTTCGTCCATCCGGACATCAGGGTGTGGTGTGTGCAGGTCAATATTTAATGCTGTTGCCTCCTGCTTCATGAGATCAAAGATGAGCTGGTGGTATTCTGCTCTGACCTCTTGGACGGTAGTGACCTGGAGTAGACTTAGTAGTGTGGCTTCTTCTTTCTTCAATTCATCGATTGATTTGAGTTGGAGCAGGGCATCAAATACATAGTACTCGCTGTCCTTGACCAGCAAGTAGAATTTGACACGCCTTGCTGCTCCTAAACTCTCAGGTAATTGGTTAATTCCAGGAAACTCCTGCATGACAGAATGTTCTGCCTCATTCTCCAGCAGGTTGATGACATTCTCTGCTTGTTGTTTCCTCACTTCCTCCTCATCAGCAGATTCTTCCTCTTCTTCATCTTCGCTTATCCTTTCCATTCTGTTGGGAGAAGGAGTAGCTGTTCTGGCAGGAGAGAAGTCTTTCTCCTGATATGGAGTATGACTAGTTTCTGGTTCCACATCAGCTGCAGGGTTCTCTGCGTGTTCTGCTGTTGCCTGTGGTGCTTCTGTTTCGTGTTCTGTGTGTGTTGGCATGTCTGATTGTTCTGTTGTCTGTGCTGGTGGTGGTGATGATTCTTGAACTTTCTGGAGTCTCCTCTTTTTCTGTTTTGGCAGAGAGACAGAGGTTTCTGTCTCCACAGAACTGCCTCGCTTTCTGGCTGCCTTTTCTTTCACCACCTTCTCCTTCTTCTTCTCCACACCTTTAGTAGGTGGCATCCAAGTAGGGTTGGAACTACCCATTTCCAGTGCAGCAACACGGTGCACCTCGTCTGGTATCTTGTTGAAGAATTGTGGTGCAAGTCCCAGAGACATTTCCAACTGGTGTTGGTCCTTGGGAATAGAGTGGTGAATGTTGTATTCCTCAGCGTCATCCCAGATTTTCTGTTTGAAAAATCTCTCAATCATCAGGCTGATCTTTGTGGAGTGACGCAGATTCCTCCTAACTTCCACCGAAGTTCCTCTGCCTCTGCTGTCTTTAGTATAGGTGACCAGCTTTGCTTCTTTGGCCATGAGTTCAAATAGAATCCTGCTCCAGTTCACTCGAAGATTCAGAACAATGGCAGTGAGGATTCTGAACTTCTCAGGGGTTACTTGGTCATATGTTCCACTGTGATTCAGGAAAATCCTTTGAACCAGTTCCAGGAGCAACTTGTATCCAGGTTGAAGCAGAGATCTCTGGAACATCCTTCCAGTATACTTTATCGGTACCACCATTACCATTTCCACTGCTTCTTGCAATTGTGCAGAAGTAATCTCTTCCAAGGATAAACCTTCATCCTTCAGCCTATAAGCTTGGTTAATCATCTCTATCACGTTGTAGGGAGTTTTACTTGTTCTGTCCCCAATCGGCATCAAGACATTGGCTTCAAAGCCATGCTTGTCATTCTGCCATGTCAGATAGAAGGAAGCCACTTGCTTTCCCAGAAACATCTTGGGATGTGAGGCGACGATGTTGCAGAACCCTTACATCAAAAGAACATTCACACAAGCATATACATTTTCATCAGTTTATATGAACAATCATAGATATTTGCACAAATACTGTAAGAATAGCAGATCATAGATCAAAGAGGCACAATGAAATGCAGAAAACAAAGAAGTTTTGATCAAACGAAAAACCTTTGCAGCGTGAAACTATGGCAAAGATTTCATCGAGCTTTCGAAAACCATGAGTTTCAAGAACAGCATACGGTTCAGGTGAGAGAAACTTCTGAACCTCAGCTACGTGTTGCAGAAAGAGTGAAGTTGGTGGTGCCATAGTCAAACGCAAAGAAGTTTTTGAGAAGAGTTGCAGAGAATTTTGAAATGCTTAAGTGCTTAGAATTTTGAGAGTGCTCAGTGCGATGAAAGTGAAGGTGAACAGTTTAGAGAAGATATCGCACATATAAATAACAATAATAATTATGAGAAAAGAAATTCGAAGAGTTGAAAAGATTTTCTCCCTTTTTAGATTTTTCCCGCTTCAAGATTTGTTTTGTCGCTTTTCCTTGCGTGAGATGGACGCTCTAGATCCTAGGGTCTATATGCGAGCGTGTGCGTATCTCTTACTTTTGGCAACTTTCCTTTTTCCTGTTTCTTGCAGGGATTTCCTCGATCCCAGTTCCCAAGGTTGAGCTAATCATCACAAATATGGGAGATTTTTAGTAAATCAAGGATAAAAATATCTTTTACAGTCTGTAACCTAGAAAAGTGACGTCATTTATCTCGACGCTTCAATTTCCTTAAAAGTTCCCCCTTGACTTAGCATTTAGGAAATAATTTTCACATGGCTTTTCCGTCAATTTTATAGAGAAAATTATGCCACGTGTATTTTATTTCAACTGAGCTTTCTGTTATCCTTGTAATTAGCTTTCTGGTAGCTTTCTGGTATTAGCTATCTGGTATCTTTCTGGTCTTGATTATCTGATAGCCTTCTGGTAATCTTCATTTAGACTGAGTAGACCAAGTTTTCCACACAGCATCTTAAATCTTTCTTCTGGTAAAGCTTTAGTTAAGATATCAGCACGTTGGATGTCTGTATGAATCTTCTCGACCTTGATGTGCTTTCTCTCTACATGATCTCTGATAAAATGATGTCTTACATCGACATGTTTGCATCTTGTGTGGAGTACTGGATTCTGTGTTATGGCTATAGCGCTTGAGCTGTCACAGAATATAGGTATCTCCTTTACATCAATCTCATAATCTCTTAGTTGCTGCTTCAACCATAGTATCTGTGCACAACAGCTTCCAGCAGCCATATATTCTGCTTCTGTGGTTGATGTAGCAACAGATGTCTGTTTCTTTGAAAACCAAGATATCAACTTGTTTCCAAGAAATTGACACGTTCCAGAGGTTGACTTTCTGTCCAGTTTGCATCCTGCATAATCTGAATCAGAATAGCCTGTAAGCTCAAAATTATCATCTTGTGGATACCAGAGGCCAATGTTAGCTGTTCCCTTAAGATATCTAAGTATCTTTTTGGCAGCTTCCATGTGTGATTCTTTAGGATTGGCTTGATATCTGGCGCAAACTCCTACGGCATATGTGATATCTGGACGACTTGCTGTAAGGTATAGCAGAGAGCCAATAATTCCTCTATATTGTGTAATGTTTGCTGGTTTTCCTTCTGAGTCTGGATCTATCTTTCCATTTGATTGCATTGGAATTTTAACTTCTCTGCTGTCTTTCATTCCAAATTTGACTAGCAGATCGTTGATGTACTTTGCTTGATTAACAAAGATACCATCTGGTAATTGTTTTACCTGCAGACCTAAGAAGAAATTCATCTCACCCATCATGGACATTTGATATTTGTTCTTCATTAGTTCTCCAAATTTGTCACACAGATAGGGAGATTGTGATCCAAAGATTATGTCATCAACATATATCTGGACCAACAGAATGTGTTCTTTGACTTTGATGACAAACAGTGTCTTGTCAACAGAACCTCTTCTGAAACCTGATTCCAGTAGGAATGTTGATAATGTTTCATACCACGCTCTGGGTGCCTGTTTCAACCCATAGACGGCTTTGGCTAGTCTATATACTCTCTGGTCAGGATTTTCTTCTTCAAAACCAGGTGGTTGCTCAACATATACTTCTTCTTCAAGTATGCCATTGAGGAATGCACTTTTGACATCCATCTGGTATACTTTGAATCTCTTGTATGCAGCATATGCTAAAAATAGCCTAATTGCTTCCAATCTGGCCACTGGTGCAAAGGTCTCATCAAAATCGATACCTTCCTGTTGATTGTATCCCTTTGCAACTAGTCTAGCCTTGTTTCTGACTACTTCTCCATTCTCATCTCGTTTGTTTTTAAATACCCATTTTACACCTATTACTCCTTGATGTTTTGGTCTGTCTACCATATACCAGACTTGGTTTCTTTTGAACTCATTGAGTTCTTCTTGCATAGCTATGACCCAGTCTGCATCTCTAAGTGCTTCATAGGTGTCAGAGGGTTCAGCTCGTGATAGATAACAACTGAGAAGTGCACTTTCTCCATGCATTCTTCTGGTTCTCACTCTATCTGTTGGGTTCCCAACAATCTGTTCAGAAGGGTGATTTTCTTGAATCCATTTCCTTCTGCTAGATATCTCCTCTTCTGATATCTCTGGTTCTGGTTCACTTGCTGGGTCCTCAAATTCTGGATGAGAAGTTTGAAAAGGATTTTCAGTTTCTGGTTCTTCTTGATCATTATTCCAACCATTTGAATCTCTTGATTCTTCGGGTTGATCTGGTTCTGGCTCATTAGGATTGTTTCCTCCTTCTGGCTGATTGTCTTCTGGTGTAGATACGGTTGTTTGTTCTGTTCCCCCTTGCTGCAAGCTTACTGCTTCAGCACTGGTTGGAACTTCAACTTCATTCTCTTCTGATGTATTCCAGATTAGAATATCTTCTAACAGAATCCCTTTTGCTTTCTGGTTCTTGTTCTGGATTACTTTCTGATTTTTGTTCTGGTCTTGCTCTGGTGTTTGATCAGCATCTAGGTCTCTGTCACTAATAACAGATTCATCAAAAACAATATGAGGTGTTACTTCCACAATATGAGTCCTCTGATTAAAAACCCTATAAGCTTTGCTAACATCAGAATATCCTAAGAATATTCCTGGATCAGCTTTGCTATCAAAAGTTTTCAACTGAGATTTCCCATTATTGTGAATGTAACACTGACAGCCAAAAGAGCGAAAATAATGAATCCTGGGTTTTCTGTTGTTCCATATCTCGTAGGGTGTCTTCCCATGTCTGATTGTAACAACTGATCTGTTCTGGGTGTAGCACGCTGTATAGATGGTTTCTGCCCAAAATTTCTTTGGCAATCTGGTTGCATTGAGCATAGTACGAGCTGCTTCTTTTAGTGATCTGTTTCTTCTCTCAACTACTCCATTCTGTTGAGGAGTTCTAGCAGCAGATGTCTGATGTGTAATTCCCATCTGGTTGCAGTAATCCTCAACTTTCTGGTTTAGAAATTCTGTTCCACGATCTGTTCTGATGGTGGTAACAGAAACTTCCTTTTTCTTGGTGATTTTGTTGAGAAGGTTTGGCAGCTTTTCCAGAGTTTCTTTCTTCTTATACAAGAATATTACCCAAGTAAATCTTGAGTAATCATCAATGATGACTAGAGTATATTTCCTACCATTTATGCTTAATGGTTTAACTGGACCAAATAAGTCTAAATGTAGTAATTCTAGTATTCTGGTTGAGCTCTGGGCAGATTTGCTTGAAAAAGATGATCTGGTCTGCTTTCCTGCTTGACATGCTTCACAAGCGTGACTTTTGTCATAGACTTGTTCTGGCAATCCTTCAACTAGTTTCTCTCGTGCAATCTTATTGATTGATTTGAAGTTGAGATGGCTTAATCTTTTATGCCATAGCCAGCTAGTTTCTGACACTGTCTTTGTGACCAGACAGGTTTCTATCTGGTTGTTCCATTGCACAATATATAATCTATCCTGCAATATTCCGGTAAGGAGTATCTCATCTCCTTCCTTGTTCTTCACCAGACAGTTGTTAGTGTCAAAAATAATTTGATTACCATTTGTACAGAACTGACTTACAGAGAACAGATTGTCGCTGAGACCTTCAACATATGAAACATTTGAAATGGTGGTCTTGCCTACTTTTATGTTTCCATATCCTCTGGTATATCCTTTTGAATTACATCCAAAAGTGACATGAGGTCCTGGTTTTTCTATGTAGTCTGATAGTAGGTTCTTGTCACATGTCATGTGTTTTGAACAGCCACTATCAATTATCCAGATTGATCCTTTTGCAATCTTGCTTCTTCTTGCAGCCTTCTGGTCCTGCAATTAAATAGATTTAGCTACCCTTTATTGTCTGGGTGCTTGGTTATTAGCAAAGATCCCTTTTTGAATCCAGAATAGCTTTAAATTTGGAACAGTAATATAGCTGGTGATGATATTCCCATTCTCATCAACAACAAACTTTGAGTGAAGAACAGATGGATGGTATCTCTCTGTTCCTTTGCTTTCTGCTTTCTTCTGTGATGTCCTGTTGACTTTATTTTTGGGCTGTTGTTTGGATTCAGTGCAATAGGCAGGATGTCCTTTGGTTTGATGATATTGTCTGTTAGCAACTTGTTTAACAATCATCTTCTGGGGAAGATCTTTCTTATTTTTCAAGTTTATTACTTGATCTGGTATCTGTCTTCTTTCTGGTACGAATTTCATTGGACCTGCTGCTTTTTCTGTGTGACCTGGATATCCTAATCCAGAAGTGCCCTTTTGCTGCATGTTAATTAGCAGTTTAGCACGTTCATCACTCTTGTAGATCATTTCTTTTCCTTTCTTGATCTTCTCTTCAGCAATGTTATTCCTATTTATAAGATCTTTGACTTTTGAGTTCAAGGAATGAATCTCACTGTCTTTGCTCTTGATCTGTTCTTCCAGAACATTGATGTTAGCAACAAGTTTAGTGTTTGCTTTACTCAATATCTCTTCAGTTTTCTTCAATCTGTCATTTTCTTCAACAACTTCTCTGAAAAGTCTCTTGATACTTGAGTAGCTCTTGAACATTTCATTAACTTCATCCCATGAATATTCATCTTGGTCTTCTATTTCCTGATCCAGGTCGACATCATTTGATGAATTAGAGTTGCAAGAGTTTACCTCTACATCATCTAGACCGTTGTCTAGTCCTGCAAAGCATTCATCCCAGTCTTCTTCTTCTTTAGCAAAGAATGCTTCATCATCTTCTGTTGAACTATCAGATAGATGGCTTGAGCTGGAATCATCTTCTTCTTTTTCTTCTGCTATCATAGCTCTACGTTGAGCTTTTAGCTTTCTGTCCCTTTTAGCTCGTAGTTCTTCTCTCTGACTTTTGGATAGGTCAGGACAGTCTGTCTTGAAGTGTCCTGTTCTTCCACAACCATAGCAAGTATAGTCAGTAGGATTAGTGATTTTACCATTACCTCTACTTTCTGTTTTGTCATCAGATCGTTCTGCTTCTTTGTTCTTCTGGTATCTACTCTTGTTGTCTTTGTAGAACCTTCGATACTTTCTTGATCTGACTTCCATCTTGTCCATTCTCTTAGCAATCAATGAGAATTCTTTCAGTAACTTATCATATCCTCCTTCTTCTGATGCAGTAGATGATGTTGATTCATCTGTTTTGCACTTCGCTTTGAAGGCAGTCTCTTTCTCCTTCTTAGTGCTAGTTTCATTCTTCTTGCTGGAGGAGTGATCTGGTCCATGTATCCTTCTGATATCACATTCATGGACAGCCAGATGATTAAATAGTGCTTCTACAGACAGATCATTGAAATCAGCACGTAGAGGTTGCATAGCTGAATAGATTTCCCAGCTTGGTGGTAAAGCTCTAAGAATCTTGAGATTCTTCTCTCTCTGTGTGTACTTATCCTTTTTGAAGGCAGACACTTCAAGTAATACTTCAGTGAACCTGTTCTTCATTTGTTCAATAGTTTCTCCAGGCTTCATTTTGAATTCATCGAACTTATTACATGCTAGGGACAACTTGTTCTCGATCATAGCTTCAGATCCTAGGCTGAGATCTCTTAGTGCTTCCCACATTTCTTTGGCTGTATCAAGATCTTGGATCTTGGCCAGATGAACTCCTTTCACAGTACTGGAGATAACTCCTTTAGCAAAATCATCAAGATTTGCTTCTCTTCTTTCTTCAGAAGTATACTTTCTGGGGTCTTTCAGTACAGTTTCCTTGACTGCTCCTGTCTCAGTGATACGAGTGGTTTCTTCTGTAATAGCCAAAGGTCCTTCTTCTATCACCTTCCACATCAGGCAGTGATGAGCTTTGAGACACATCTTGATTCTGAAGCTCCATTCTCTGTAACCTTGGATGGAGAATTCTTCGCATGCCCTGATAACAGATGATTCCATAACAGATAATATGCAGATGATGGAAAAGATTTTCTAGATCTATTCAAGTAGACCACGCAGGTATTAACCTTGTGAGACAAAACAATGGTCAGTTTGAACCACTGCTCTGATACCACTTGTTGGTCCCGAAAGAGCAAGGTTTGGTGTATGGGGGGGGAATACACCAAATGCAAACTTTTCAGTTTACTTGACTATTTCAATCAGAGAGATGTGAGCTTTCTGAATTACAGATTGCTCTAGATGATAGAA
>JAPKLX010000765.1:0-46930 GCA_026898415.1 Leonotis leonurus | reverse complement strand
TTTACCACATACTATGCAACGGAAGCAAACGTATACTTACTTCTGACATGAAGTGCCTCCGTGCCGTCTTTTCAACATTTTAAAATCGATTTCAAATTCGATTGCTCCGTAACTTTAAGGGATGTCATATTATATGCTTCCCGATGTTTCATGATTGTTTTTGCACTCTGGGGTGTCCATTCTCTCCAACCTTTTCCCACATACTATGCAACCGGAGCGGACGTGTGCATACCGTCTAACATGAAGTGCATTGTCCGTGCCGTCTTTTCAACATTCGACAATCGATTTCAAGTTTGATTGCTCCGTAACTCTAAGGGATGCCATATTGAGTGTTTCCCTATGTTTCATGATCTTTTCTGGATTCTTTTGAGTTAATTAATTGTATTGTTTTGCAATTTTTCGTGCATGTGCCGTATTTTGAGCATTCGACAGTCGATTTCAAACCCGATTGCTCCGAAACTTTAAGGGATGCCATATTATACTTTTCTTGGTGTTTCCTCATTTTTTGGGAATTTACTATGGGCGTGTGCCGCTCATCAGCCCGACGTGTGCCGCTTCCAGACTGGGCTTACTCGGGGTGCGTGCCGCTCCCTGCATGGCCGCGCCCCGCTGCATGCCCGGAAGTGTCCCGCTCCCAGACTTGGCTTACTATGGGCGTGTGCCGCTCATCAGCCTGGGCGCGTGCCGCTCATGGCCTGGGCCTGTGCCAGGGCTTGTGCCGCTTCCGGACTGGGCGCGCGCCGCTCCTGCGCCAGGGAGTGTGCCGCTTCCGGACTGGGTGCGCGCCGCTCCCGCGCCAGGGAGTGTGCCGCTTCCGGACTGGGCGCGTGCCGCTCCTGCGCCAGGCAGTGTGCCGCTCCCGAGCCAGGCAGTGTGCCGCTCCTGCGCCAGGGATTGTGCCGCTCCTGCGCCAGGCAGTGTGCCGCTTCGGGACTGGGCGCGTGCCGCTCCTGCGCCAGGCAGTGTAATCGCAAAGAGAGATCATATTAAGAGTTTACTACCAGAGTCTCGAGATCATCATCTTCCCGGACATATTTTGCACAGTCATTGCGCAGTGTGCGCATTAATATCATAGAAACCAATCCAGTGAGGAAAATCACCATCATGAAAGAATTGAAGACAAAAAACCAATGGATCTGCAAAGATAAAATGCTTGGATGAGCTGGCTGTGAGAAATAAGGACACGGATAATGTTTTGCTAACTGTTGAAGGTTTCCTGGTCCATTTTCCAAGCATATTCAGAAGAAGAAAAAAAATCATGTACTAATTAAATCAAATTCAATTAAATCAAATATTAAATATATCAATTTATTTCGGGCGTGTGCCGTTATTTGCCTACGCGTGTGCCGTTCGAAGGCCTTGGCGCGTGCCGATCATGTCCTAGGCGTGCGTCGGTCCGTGCTTGGACCGGTGGACTTGTCCTAGTCTCGGCGTGTGCCGCTCCTGGTCCTTTTGAATATTGTTGTACGGCACGTTGCAAAAATTAACAGTTCAAAAAAAACTCTAAAAATAATAAAAAAATCGCACCCGTAAGACGTTGATACCCCGACGGCTGTCGCCGCGCTTATTGACAAAAGAGCCGAAACTTTGATTTGTTAAACTGTAAACGTTTAACAACATGACCTTTTATTGAAAATAGCGGTCTTGCGTATTCTGAGTGATTTTTATCGTACCCTATTTATCTGTAAATGTAATAATAACATCTGTGTGTGAAGATAATGCACGAATGAGTGTATTTTGGGCATGCATTTGTAGTGTCTGTTTTCATATCTTAAGGCCATGTCACGGCTCACGGCGAGAATCCATTAACCGTACCTTCGTACGAAGAAAATGTAAATTTTTGTTTGATTGTCCTTTGGCAATTACATTATTGATACAATTTGATTCTTCGTATCGCTCTCGCTCATTACCCAAAATTTTGTTTCATTGTCCGCTGACAATTACATTGTTGAAACAATTTGATTCTTCTTATCGCTCTCGCTCGTTACCCAAAATTTTGATTGATTGTCCGTTGGCAATTGGTCGAAAGCATCCCGATGTATCAAGAGTCGTAGACGCATGTCGTGCGCCGCTAGTTCGTCCCCTCATCATTGACCGACACATGGCGCGTGCCGCTCTCGGTTTCCCCATACCAAATGGCCGAAGGAGCGTGTGAATCCCGGACTGGACTTGTGCCGCTCTATGCGTGTGCCGTAGCCATGTGACGCTCCCGGCCGGTGCCGATCCTTGCTTGCGCGTGTGCCGCTGCCTGGCGGTGCGCGCGCCGCTCCTGCGCCAGAGCGTGTGCCGCTGCCCGGCGGTGCGTGTGCCGCTCCTGCGCCAGGGCGTGTGCCGCTGCCTGGCGGTGCGTGTGCCGCTCCTGCGCCAAGGCGTGTGCCGCTCCTGCGCCAGGGAGTGTGCCGCTTCCGGACTGGGCGCGTGCCGCTCTTGCCTTGGCGCGCGCCGCTGCACGACCGGACGTGTCCCGCTCCCGGACTTGGCTTAATATGGGCTATGAAATTGCACTTCCAAAAAACTAGGGGAAAAAAAAAATAAAAAATCGCACCCGTAAGGCGTTGATACCCTGACCCTACGATTGAAAGGCAAATGGTCTAGCCATTGAGCTGGCTAGATTACTTTGAGTTATTAGGCATTAAAATAGTTCCTTGTTCATAAATGGTGGGGGAGTAAAACTTGCCTTTTTTAAAACGAGGCCTACGGGAAAACGAAATTGAAGTCGGGAGGAGCACATCCCCGCAAAATTTTTCGAAAAAGGACCCCTTTAAGGCCTCCAAATTGGCGTTTGAAAACGCGTCGGCGGCGTCGTTTTTCGTAAAAACTCAAATTACTATCGAAAGGAGGGGTCTTTTCGAAAATCGGGAAAGCGAAACCGCCGCAGGCAGTTTCGGACTGCATAGATCTTCTCGAGATACCCGATTTCAAAAAAAAAATCGCCTCGATCGGGTGTCCGGATCAAAAGTTACGTCTGTTTGAAGTTTTGGCCTCCTTCAACGCGAGCTGTTCCGGCGATTTTTGGAAAATCTGCTTTTCGTCCTTTGAGAAAAATTGGGGCTTTTTATACCGGCCGAAGGCCGGGCGAGTCTGGGTTCGGACAAAAAAAATGGCGCTTCAAAACGTTGATTTTTGAGAGAGTTATGATTTTTCGAACAAAGTGTGGCGGAGTTGGGATGAGGCAGCGCGGAGCCAAATCAGGCCTCCGAAATTTGAGGTCGGCTGTCCATTTCTACGGAGGATTTCATTGTAATGCGTGCGACCTAGTGGTCGTGTCCAGTACCGTTGCAAAGCCTGCATTGTATATTTTGCAACCACCGTGGCCGATCGAAAAATCGTGAAGTTTGGAGAGAGCTAAGATGCTATGAAGTATGAGAAAAAAAGAAGCTCATGGAGACCAACCTAGGCATAAGTCTATGACTTAGCCATTTTTGGCCAAGTTCTACACAGCACGTTTTCTGCTGAAAGCGTCTGTTTCGTCTAATTAACTGCTTTGTTTGGTTGCGAATGAGTGTATGTATCATATACCGTTGGAAAGCCAATAAAGTCTAGTTTCCAACACAAAAAACGGCGCTCGAAAATAACAAGTTTGGAGAGAGTTACGGTGCTACGAACAAAGGCTGCCGGACACTGCTGCAGGATACGTAAAACCGCCACCTTCAACGATTAAACTGCTTTAATTGGTAGATTGAGATGCTTCGTTTACTATACCAATAGAAAGCTTATTG
Organism: Leonotis leonurus; assembly: GCA_026898415.1. Lineage (NCBI taxonomy): Eukaryota > Viridiplantae > Streptophyta > Magnoliopsida > Lamiales > Lamiaceae > Leonotis > Leonotis leonurus. The sequence goes on along the minus strand of JAPKLX010000765.1, from coordinate 43,211 downwards.
AGTCTAGTTTCCAACTAAAAAAACGGGGCTCGAAAATATTGAGTTTGGAGAGAGTTATGATCATCCGAACCAAGGCTGCCTGAATGCAATATGTATACGGGACTTTGAAAAGATATTCATTCTTTTCATCAATTTTTCAACTATTTGCTCTCAAATTCATTGCTCAATGGAGTGCAATCTAGATTTACACATTATGATTATTTGATTCACAATTTTTATACTTACATAGAGAACATTTTCGAATCAAGGATATCGGACTGCAACATGCATACGGAATTTGTTAAAGGATATTATATATTTTCATCATCTTTTCAACTTTTTGCATCTAAATTCATTTCTCAATGAAGTATAACGCAAGATTTACGCATTAGAACTATTTGAGGCACATACTAATACATTTATGACTTGGCGAGTAATGTCTTTAAATTACGAGATGACGCCACTTACCCAATTACCAAACTCCTTAAGCATGATTACCATACTTCCTTAACTCAATTATTTCAACTTATTCACATAATTACTGAAACTAATTGTATGTAATTAATCATAGCTTCTCGGACACGACCCCATTTCCCCCAACCCACAAACTCTATAAGCAAGACCCTAATTTGTAATTCATATCTTTCAACGTTTTTCATATAATCTTTCAACCATTTTCGCATAAGCACTAATGTTACCAATATATTCTTGTTCTTTGTGAAAGTTCAATTATATTTTATTCCTATAATGTATGTATGGATGGATGTTGTTAACTGTGAAGAGTTAATTTACTAGAAAAAAATCTATTAATTAGTTTCTTCGAGTAATTAAGGGTTTTTTCATACTTATGGTGAGAACAATAACACTAGACCTAAACCTACACAACTGAATTTTATTTTACATCACTTAAAACATGGAGCATCATATCTTGTAGTAGCGTCATATGTACTCATATTTGCATGCTAAAATACTAGCATGTCAAAGAATGATCCATAATCGAGTGGAGAGTGATATCAAATTAAACCCTAAACGCTAAACCCTAAACCCTAAGCCCAAAAACGCGTCAGCAGCGGACAAGTGTGGGTTCGAACAAAAAAACGGTGCTCGAAAACGTCAAGTTTTGAGAGAGTTATGATTTTTTGAATGAAATGCGGCAGAATTGCAATGAGGTTACGCATAGCCGAATCAGGCCGAATCAGGCCTTTGGAATTTAGGGTGAAACGTCGGTTTCTAGGGAGGCTATATTTGTAATGTGTGCGAGCGAGTGCTTGTGTCTCGTACCGTTGGAAGGCCTACATGGTGTATTTTACATCCGCAGAGTCCGATCGTAAAAACGTGAAGTTTGGAGAGAGTTACGATGCTTTGAAATATGAGGAAAAAAAATCTCATAGCCTAGGACTTAATCTATTTTTAAGCAATTTACACATCAGTTTCTGCTGAATCCGTCCGCTTTTAACTAATAAAATGTTTTAATTGGATGCGAATGAGTGGACATATCATATACCGTTGGAAATAAAATGGAATCTAGTTTCCAAAAAAAAAATGGCTCTTGAAAATAACAAGTTTGGAGAGAGTTATGGTGCTACGAACGAAGGTTGCCGGACTGCAGAAGGATTAAGTAAAACAGCCAACTTCAACGATTAACTCTTTCATATGGGTAATGTGAAATGTGTCTTGTCATATAGCAATGGAAAGATTATGGAGTCTAGTTTCCATTAAAAAAAGGGGGCTCGAAAATATTGAGTTTGGAGAGAGTTATGATGATTTGAACAAAGGTTGCCTGACTGCAATTTGCATACGGGAATTTGAAAATATATTCATTCTTTTAATCTTATTTTCAAATATTGGCATCCTAATTCATTGTTAACACATTATGATCATTTGAATCAACCACTAATATCGTTAATCAACTACCAATATCTATAATATCAAGATTTTGTGTGTAAACTCATTTGTCATTGTGACTGCATACGCGCCAATAACAACATGTACTCACACGTGCATCGGTAATTCTCTCGGATTTCTATTCAATTCATCAACCACCAACACACTATTCTCTTTATATATATTTCTATATCCACCTATCTATCTAGCTCTCTATCTCTCTCTTTTACCTCTCCATCTCATTTTTACATATAATATGAAACTCCATTCACTATTCTATCTATGTTACATTTCTCTCTCTCAATCTAACACACTATATGTCTCATTTTCTCCTTAGTTCAAGGTAGCACATCACCCACGTTATGTGTTGGTCCATGGACTACAATGCTATTCGATATTCTTTAAAATTTATTTCATCTTATTCTAAACTCAGGACCCATTTTGCTTTAACGTTTTGATTTCGCCTTTGTTGTGTATGGTTATGTACTGATATATACTTATTTTTGGATTATCGTGAGATGAATTGCTATAGTGTTTACATTGCCGGTTGAGTGATTTTGGCTGTTGTACATAGAACCTTGCTTCTTAGGAACTATTTGTGAGTATTCTGGCTGTAGAAAAATTTAGTGGACTTGGTTTTCTCTGATTTGCATAATTGCACATTTTCTTATACATCATTCTTGACTATATATACCTTATAGAGTATCAAGTATAAACTCTTATGGTGTCCAACAACAACAAGAATATATACTCATTTTTTAATTCTCGATAAATATTCTATTCAATGTTCATTTTTTCTTGATATATGCCTCTATACCCCTTATTGCTAATTTCTTTTTTGTTTTGTGTTGTTGTAGTAATATATACTTATTTTTGAACTCTCGTGAGATAGATTGATCTAGTGTCTACTTTGCTTGAGTGTGCTCTCAATTGTTGAAATATATATATATTTTTTTTGTTAATTGAGAAGGTTGTGTAGTGGAGATTACTCCCAACAACAAATCTACGTTGTAAAGATTATGAATTAGGATTTCTCCTTAGTATCACTCCAATATTTTTTTTATCCATTCATTATTTTTATTGTCTTTTAGGGTTAAAAGTCATTACCACATCTTTATATTATCAAAACAATTTTCCTGTACGTTACATACTTTGTTTATTAAATTTTCTGCCTAAATCAGAAACCATAAACCCTAAACACTGAACCCTAAATCTTAATCTATAAAACCTAAACCCTAGCTATAAAAGGAACTCATTTGCAATGCTTCAACCGATTGTAAAGTTTAAGAATTATATATTATCTTCCAGCTTATAAAGCATGTTGAGCAGACTTTATCTTCTTGTTATTTTCTTCTAGACTATAAATATTATTCAATTTCAGCTTTTAGGGTGTACAAAGGATCATTTTTCATATTTTATGGTGTACAAAGACTCGATTTACGCTTTTCTTGTACAAAGGATCATTTTAAGTGTTGAGCGGTTAATTTTCTCTAAACTTGCACTGGAGATCTAACCATAAATTGAATAATGGATTTCGATTTCAGCTTTTAGGGTGTAAAATGCTCGATTTCAACTATTCTTTTATTCCTCATTACTTGAGATCTTTCAAGTTTGACCTTCTTAGTATATACATTAATCTTACCCTACGAAGGATCTCCGTATGAATGATCACATTCTTCTCACGAAAATTCTTTCTCATGGGGAGATAATGCAACTATGGGAATCAATTCACATGATCCCCAAGGCACAAAAGATGTTCCCGTTTCAAGATTCTCCTCCTAACATTATTTTTTGTTAGATTTAGATGCAACTATGGTAACCAAAGACTTGGATTTACTCAAAATTATTTTTTCCACACCATGCACTCACAGGGTTAGATTTATGTTAGCTTTTGGATAATGTATTATTTTGCAAAGTTTGTATCAAACTCTTAAACATCAATGATCATATTAAGGGTGTTAAGAATTGGAAAATGGGAGGTAATCAATGCTAATGTTGTGATACAAAATTGTGATGTAATGTACACCATAACATTTAAGTACAATTTACCTACCATTTTTCTCTTTGAGCCTTCCCAAAAAGTCACATTTCCAATTTCATAGGATTTATATTTAGAATTTACTTAAGTGTTTACCAGCACAGAACGTAGTATCTTCTTTGTATGAGTGTTGATATGATCTGTAAAGATATTAAGATTTCTGTTAAGATTTGTTTATAAGAGATCAACTTAGAATTAATTTTTACTTTCATATGTTAGTTAACAGATTGCCATGTAAAGGAACAGATCGTGAGTCACGATCTGGTCCGAACTCGATCTATTATAGACTTAGCATTTTCTAAGATGTTGCAATGTAAAGAGACAAAACGTGAGTCACGATCTGTATCTATTAAGCATCTTTATTTACACTAGGTCTTGCAGCAGAGCGTACAAGACATAGATTGTAGGACACAATTTGTCACAGACACAGAACGTAGGAAACAACCTGTCCAGATGCTGCCTAACAATGGAGGATTAAATCATAGAATGTGATTTACCAAATAGATCATGGAGTGATCTGTTTAGCACACATATCAAGGGGTGCTCTTTCAAATGTAGAAGTGACATAGATGATCTGCCTAAATGGGTCATTTGTTCACTTGTACACTTTGGTGCCACGTAGGCTTCGTTCTCATATACTTATTCTTATAAATGAATTTGAATATTGGGAAACGATGCCATATCAGAAATGGCAACAAATGACGTATTGCTAGCAAGGAGTACATTACAACGGATAGTTCGTGCATTCAAAGCTTCACAACGGCTACTTCGTGATTCTAACGCCTATAAATACTCCTTCAAGAGTTCCATTACAACCAACTAAATTCCAAGCGATCAAACTCTACAGAAAACCTTTCAAGCTTTCAAAGTGTTCAAACTCTCAAGTCTTAAACTCACCGCACTTCACTCTTAGTCTTTCTACACAACTGAATCATATTGTTCTTAGCATTCATAGAGTATATCTTAAGCTAGAACACAACCCACATAGAACTAACATTGTATTAAGTTACAACTGAATCATATTGTTCTTAACATTGCGGACTCCACCATGAAAGCTGAATATGTGGCCGCTTCTGAGGCCGCAAAGGAAGAAGTTTGGCTCAAGAGCTTCTTGATGGACCTAGATGTGATTCCGAGTATGCCGATGAGTATCACGATTTATTGTGATAACTCTGGTGCAGTGGCAAACTCAAAGGAACCATGTGCCCACAAGACGAGTGAACACATTGAGAGGAAATATCACATCATCCATAACATAATAAGGAATGGTGACGAAGATCACGTCGGAGAACAACCTGGCATATTCCTTCATGAAAAGCCTAAACGGGAAGACGTTTGAGAGGCATGTAGAGGTATCAGGAGTACAACGTGTTATAGATCTGCTTTAGGTATAAATGGGAAAAGTATATGTCACGCGACACAGATCTGTATACTCTAAATCATGTTTGAGTATAAGTGGAAGATTGTTAGGGTTTTTATACTTCAAAGCATGCTTACGATGTATCAGACTTGTTTTCAGTTTCATTTTAATGAGAATAAATGTTTCTATCATTGGTTTGTTATTTATTATCTTTATATATTGAATTGCAAATAAATCCATTTACTGCAATTGTAGATTGTGTGGTGGATCGATGATCACATAAGCTCACAGCCTAGACAGACATGGACAGTCTAGTCGGTAAAGTTTGCGGTATCATTTGATGCGAGAGCTGACCTTAGCCCACATAATGATATCGATATGTATAAGCATGGCATTAGTATATGTGGCTGGTTAGACGCTATTTCGATTCATCTTCGTTTACGGGTTTTTTGCAACCTTAGATAGTGATGTCTTATGCAGTAGTGATTGGCTTAGCTAGAAGTACTCGATTGTCAGTCGCATAAAATCATATCTTGGGAACACGAGTTGATTAAATTCGCGTGAGGCGTTCAGAAAGTTTTATTGCATAAGAAACCTGGTCGGTTGGAATTTATTCCGTATGTAATAATTACGGTCTGAACCGGATTACTCGTGAATAAATATATTAATTAATTATGACTTGTCAGTGAACTCAATTAATTAATGGATTTAGTAAATCTTAAAGGCGGAAAATAATTAATGACAAGAGGGTTACATCCGTAATTTGGATGAATTAAGATAAATTCAATATTTATCCTATAGTGGAGTCGATGAAATTTTATAGTGGAAGTACACTTTATTGCATATCCATGGAGTAATTAATTTGAAGTTAAATAACTTAATATATTAATTAATTTAAGTGTAAGTTTGACCAAGCAATTAATTAAATTTAATTGGGTTAAGATGACTTGGAAATTAATTTAATTAAGTTATGGATTTGACTATGTCAAATTAATTTTGAATTATTCAAAATTTAAATTTGAATGATAGATGGAATTGTAGAGAGATAAAAGTGGGAATTAATTCTATTATTTGGGGTCTTATCCATTCACCTTAGAAACCCTAACCTAACCCAAAATATCTATAAATGGAGAACATATTTTAAGCAAGTTTAATATGATATTATTTGGTGTCTTTCGTTATATTATTAATTGATATTTTTTAAATATAAATTGGATGACAAAAGAAATTTGAATATTTAAGATAACGATACAAAATCGTTATCTAAGTGACCAAAAGTGTAATCTAAAGAAACAATACATAATATATTTTACAAGCATTTTATAATGGCAAATAACTGTTATCTATATGATTAAGAAGCGCTTTCTAAACTAACAATACAAAGCGTACAAAATACATTACATAACGCCTACAACCGATATATATACCTTTAAATAGATTACGCTAACAAATCGTTATGTATGTGGAACAAAAATGTAATCTAAGTGTACAATAGATTACATAAAAGTATGAATGGATAGCGGTTTGTACTGTTATGTAAAGTGTATATAGATAACGGGTATATTGCGTTATGTTTACATTCTAAACCGTTATCTATTTCAAGAATAGATAAGAGTGCTGAGCGTTATCTATGAGCGTGTGCACATAGATTACAGCAGTATATATAACACATTTTTGCACGTATAGATAACGGTATTTCGCCGTTATCTATGAGCGAATTTCTTGTAGTGTTGCATGGTTGAACTCGTTTCATAGTTGAAATCCCTGTAATATTTTGGAGCTTAGACTTGCTTGAGGACAAACAAGGTGTTGTGTGTGGTGGGGGGGTGGGGGGGGGGGGGCTATTTAGCCCGTTTTCGGTCTCGTTTCTCTCATATTTTTTTATCTTTAATGTTTTACTTTTAGTTACTTCTCATACTCTTTGTTCTAGTTTATCCTCTCATTTTCATAGTAAGCATCAAAACGAGAAACGGGGACCAAAGTGCGCAAAAATAGGAAGTGAAGACCTAGGCAGAGCACGGGGGTAGCGACCACTACCCCCTAGCAATCACTAGCCTATCCAGGCAAAGCGCGAGGGTAGTGATCGCTACCCCTTAGGGATCACTAGCTCACCTAGGAAGAACGCGGGGGGAGTGAGCGCTACCCCCTAGTGATCACTAGCTCACCCAGGTAGAACGCGGTGGTAGTGACCGCTACCCCCTAGTGATCACTAGCCCTGGCAATTTTAACTCCAAGTCAAAACGCGGGGTAGTGACCGCTACCCCCTAGTGATCGCTAGCCAGGTGGAAAATTTATACTATTTAAAGAGTCATCGCTTGATCTCTCCATACACTTCAATTTCTAGGGTCTGAAGCAAGAGAGAAAATACTATTAGATAGATTTTTTTAATTGAATTCGTACTTTGATATTATTCGTTGTGGATTCGACCTTGATTCTCCCTAGATATTATTTCCATTCAATACATCGTTCTTTATTTAAATCGTGAGTTCTTATTGCTTTCAATTTCTTCCCTTTCTTGATTGATTAAATTTGAATCATTAATCCTTTTGCTAATCACTCATGTCAATCATGCAAGAGAAGCATGTTAGAATTTAATTGCTTTCAATTCGCATTCTTATACATAAACTTTATTTGTTTTCTTAATTCTTGCCTAGTTAATTCGTATTTCAATTTCTTTAATTTCACACGCCTAGGTAATTAATAAATTTAGAATAATAACCAATCAAACTACAATTAGAGTGTTTAGGATTTTAATTGCTTTATGTGAACAATGTAGATGAAGCCATGTTTGGCCTTTCTTGAGAATACGACTTGGGTTTAACTTATTGATCTAGAATGAACTCGTCCTATTGAGAGAATCTTAATTAAAATAAGTTGAAACATTGATTATGATCACTCATTGATTCATTTGGTATCTAACTATCTAACTATAGGATTCATTTATAATTTAGTTTACTAGACCGAAAATTTATGACGAAATCAGTTTGTTTCTCCACAAGTGAAGGACTAGCAAAGGAGAAGTTATAATATTTAATTCCAAAATTATTTTCTCCCACGTGGTATTAAATGTCAAGAATTAATTATTTATGTAATTAATTAAACCTGTGGATCCTGCGCGTTTATGAGCCTCTCATACGGGTTCTATCAAGTTTGTGGAGTCTCCTTCAACTAATATTTGAATTTAAAGGTGCCTCTGAAATAGGAACAACTTTGGATAAGGTTGGTTTGCCTATATAAAGAGATGAGCCAATTCATTAAGAGGTGGTAATGTACATGCTCATTCATTGAGTATATGAGTTTATTGAGAGCTTAAACGATGTAATCCATTGGTATTTTTAAGAAGGAACTGGACCTAAGGCGAGAGTAAGCTATGAACAAGTATTGAAGGATCCCAGACAGTACACTATCGAAGAAAGAAGGGAAGCAAGTCTAGATGATTTTGCTAAGGGACTCATATTGAGCACTATGAAAGGAGTCCACCTTGCCAAAATCAAGGATCTGGACACAACTAAAGAAATATGGGAAACTCTACACATTATCAGTCTCGGATCAGAAGAGATAATAGAGAACAAGTTGTCAATCGTCTAAAATAAATTTGATGAACTCAAGATGCAGTCTGGCAAAACAGTAGAAGAAATGAAGATAAGGTTCATGGAAATCATGTTGGAAATCTCAGCTATTAAGAAGGACAAGTACACTCAACGAGAGAAGAAACTCAAAGTTGTCCGTGCATTACCAGCAAGTTGAGAAATATATGCTGCTATGCACCCCATGCGACTTAACTTCAATAGGATTACTATTGAAGAGTTATTCGATCTTCACGCATATAACGAATATGATATTAAACATAATAGTGGCACTAACTCTTCTTCTAGCAGAAAATCAGAAAGTTCCAAAAGGGAGAAGGAGGTAGCGTTCAAGGCCACCTTACCAGAAAAGGATAGGACAAATTCAGATGATGAAGTGTTCTCTAATGACAAATTTCTCAAAGACTATGCTATGATAGCACGCATATATGAAAGACTCGAGACTAGAGCAAATAAATAAAAGAAGTTCTATAAAATCAAAAAGAGAAACAATTTTCAAAGGAATCACAACCAAAATCGCTCAGAAGATAAAAGTGAGGTGAAAACATCTGGTAAATAAATCTACTAACTCTTCAAAATACACTTGTTTTGGTTGTGGTAGAATATGACACTTTAAGACAGTCTGTCCTGATCTGACCAAGAGTGAACGAGAAAAGCTTCGAGCAAAGAGAGATCACAAAGTGAAAGAGCAACATGAAGCGATGTTAGCAGAAGAAGATTCAAGTTCTAGCCATCTGTTTGACAACGATCAAACACTCTTCGCACTGAGCAAGGAGAAGATTGTGATGAATGATTCATGAAAGTAGACAATGGTATCGATCAAACCGATGTAAATTCTCATGTTTCATTTACTTCTAACCAACATATTTATGATTCTAGTGATGAAGATTAATCTTAGGTCTTGGGAACAATTTGGAATAATTTTGATGAAGTTTCTCGAAACACAGAATAGTTCTTAGTGCTTAGGGCAGTAGAGTTTGTAGAAGCTTGATCTAAAATGTAATAGGAGGGTCACTTTGTTGATCTGTCCTGATAGAGACAAGCATATTGTGCTTGTCTTTCACAGTGTTGGTAATTTATAAGGACAAGATTGTTAGGGTGTGTATACTTCAAAGCATGTTTTATACTTGGACGTTGTAACATACATATTTTCATTCCCATTTAATGAGAATAAATAATTACATCAATGGTTTTTCATTAAATATCTTGTAGCAAACAAATCCTTTTTCTACAATTGTAGACTGTGTGGTGGATCCATGATCACCAAAGGTAATACAATAGGCTCATTTGTAGAATGCATTTCACAACCTAGACAGACTTAGACATTCGAGTCGTGAAAGGTTGTGGTATCATTTGATGCGAGAGCTGACCTTAGCCGGAAGAAGGGTATCAGTATGTATATGCTATCAGACATGCTGCATATATATATATATATATATATATTGTGTGGTTTCACAATAAGCTAAGTTCTTTACGTTGTTGCTAAGAACGAAGTCTCAGAAGTTTTTTATTTCTTAATTTGTGACGATGACATTAGTATATGCAACTATTTATGCACTACTTTGACTCATTTGCACTTGCGAGTTTTTTACAAACCTATATAGTAATGTTTTTTATAGTGGTAATTGGTTTAGTGAGAAGTGCTCGATTTTTCGCATGGAATCGCATCTCGGTAAATCCCTAGTTGATTAAATCCCCGTGAGGTGTTCATAAAATTCTATTGCATAAAGAGGAAATTAAATCTATAGAATAAATTTAATAAATCTTCCTTTACAAATCCACCGCTTGCGCAAAGACAATTTGAATCGTCGGCTACGAACAACAATCTATTCTAGTAAGTCGAATCTGACATATGAAACATCTGGCCAATGACCCTCACCTACAGCCCGATTATCGTGTGGGCGATAATCCCTCGGATTTATCAAGAGAGGAAAAATCGTATTCCAGGGTTTGGAATATCAGGAATTCGAATAACATACAGTTAGTGTGTACTAGGTGTGGCCGAAAATTGCTTGGTTAATGAGTGATTTTTTGGCCACCTCCTTCCTCTTATTTATAGATGTAATTTAGGACTAGGTTAGAGTTTCAAATGAGAATGAGTATGAACCTTCCAATATAATACAAAATCCAACATTATCTCTAATATTTTTTATCCAACTAATTTGACCAATTCAAATCCTAATTTTAATTTAATAATTAATATTCAAGTCAATTTGACCCAATTAATTGATCCGGTTAAAAATTGACTTTAATTAATTAACTGACCATGTTAATTTCACTCAAATTAATTACTCTAGTAAATATAATAAGATATAGATCTTATATTAATATTTAATCGACTCCACTATAGGATAAATATTGAACTATTAGATGTAACCCTCCTTTTATTATTAATTATTTTCCACGTTCAAAATTTTTAAATTCACTAATCAATTAAGTTCGCTAACAATCAAAATTAATTAATATATTGATTTGTGAGTGATCTCGTTTAGACTTTCATTATTATATATATCAAATAAATTTCAACCGGTCGGATTTTTTATATAATAAACTTTTCTGAACGTCTCACGAGGATTTAATCAACTCGGGGTATACCGAGATGCGATTTTATGCAACAAAAATCGAGTCTTCTAGCTAAAGTAATTACCACTACCCAAAACATTACTATATATAGTTACGAAAAATTCACAAGTGAAAATGAACCAAAGTAGTGCATAATCAACCATGAAGAACTTTATTGGACAAATGAGCCGACTGTGTTACTTTCCGTGATCATGGATAGTCTACAATTGTAGAAAAGGGACTTGTGTGTAATTAAATAACCAATAAAAATAAATCACAAACCAATGATAGAAACATTTCTTCTCATTAAACGAAAATAAAAACAAGTCTGTTACAACATCTAAGCATGAAGCATGCTTCAGAGCAGAGACAGAGCGAGGGGAGTGGCTGGTAGTGGCTACCACCTCCCTCAAAATTTCAATTTTTGGTATGTATATACTACCTCCGTCCACCCAAAGATTTTAACATTTTGACTTGCACGGGTTTTAATAAAAGATGTTGACTAGTGTATAGTGTGTAAGAAGTATATTGAGTGGAGTTAAAAAGGTGTGATGTTAGTGGAGATTGGGTCCCACTTAAAGGTGTGTTGTGAGTGGAGGTTGAGTCCCAAAATAGAAACTTTTAAGTGTTAAACACTTTTGTGGACAGCCCGAAAAGCAAATTCGTTAAACACTTTCGTGGACGCAGGGAGTATAATTTATTAGTTTATGTTTTAAAACAAAACTTTTTTATTAAGTTATAAATATGTTAACGTTCACTACAAAAAAAACCCTTTCTGGCGACGGAAAAATCCGTCGTGAGGACTCGAAATCCGTCGTCCCGGGGGCTTAGCGACGGACTGGCGACGGATTTTTTCCGTCTGTATTTCGTTCGTCGTTAGCCCCCCGGACGACGGAAAACACAGTTCGTCGTTAGATAACGACGGAATTTATCCGTCTTTAGCCACGACGGACTAAAATCCGTCGTCAGAATCTGCCGGAGACCGTTGACGGCGCCGGAAAGCTAACGACGGATTTAATCCGTCGTTAGTGGCGACAGACTGCAGTCCGTCGCGAGCTTATGTTGACCGTTGACCTAGCGACGGACTGAAGTCCGTCGCCAGGTAAGTTTTTTTTTTATTTTAATAATTAATTTTGTTTTTTTATTATTCATTACCTAAAACGTGTCATAACACACAATACAAACATAATCCAACATTGAACAATAATTTAAAATTGAACCAATCAAATGAAATTCGAAATGAACGCGGATTTCATATAATGAACAAAATAAATAATTGTATCAGTAACATCCCACGACAAACCAAAAAATAAAATAATAGTAAATGTATCAGTAGCATCTACGAATCGTAGTCATCATCAGGAGGAAACTGGGGAGGGGGATCAGACGGGGGAGGCTGATAAGAGGGAAAGAAGGATGCTCCTCCCTGCTGAGACTGCATCCAGCACATCATCTCGGCATGCTGAGCCTGCATGACCGCCATCTGCTCAGCCAATCTCTGCTGCTGAGCAAGGTACTCACGGCGCTCGCGATCCTGCTCCTCGACTCGGCGCCGCAGCTCCTCAACCTCATCTCTGGATGGGCGTGATGTGGACGAGGATCCCCCGAATCTGGATGCTCTGAGGGCCTTCGCCGCGCCTCCCGTGCCGAACATCCTCTTCTTCTTGTCCGGGCCGCCAAGAACCTCTAGATACAGCTCGTTGATGTCGACTGCATCGTGGTCCCCCTCGGGTAGCTGGGCCCGCTCCTCGTCAGCACGGCAAAACACCTCAGTCTGCATGCATGTAAACGAGAAATGAACATTTGTCAGTATACATATTATAAATATTGAAAATCTAATACATATATATATATATTAGATTTAAATTAAAACTTACCGCTATCGCCGCAGATTTCGGATCGGTGTATGTCCCGTCCGCATATCGATGCTCATCCAGAAAGGAGTCGAACATGCACGAAATGGGAGCTACTCCCCTCTCACGACCCTATGCATCAAATCACAATGGAGTTGTGTCATTGAAACATGTGTATATGAATTAAAATTGTACCACATACTTACCATTATTATTTAAAGTATATTATTACGTACCTTCTCCTCAGCTCATTGCATGACCGACTTGGCCCCTCCCCTATGCTTGATAGGACCAGTACCCGGTCCCTGAGGCTCAGACAACCGGTTGCACCTCGCTGACTGGGATTTGGCCACAACATCATCCCGGGACCAGTACGCGAGCCAATCCATCCACACATCATCAGTCCACCATCCAGGCTTCCCACCTCTGGGTGGCGGATCATTCCTCCTCCTCTTGATCCCGCAGATATAATCCTTATATCTCTCCCGGATCTTATCATACCATAACTCCCGAATCTTGGCATCGAGTGCCGGTTCCCAAGTAAATTTTTTCTAGCATTGAAAATGTATGTTAGAAATTGTAGTTATAAGTTATAATTAAGAATGAGTTTGAAAGTTTTAGTAAATTTTCGAACCTTAAACTCCTCCCAATATCGCTGTCTCACGTCCTCAGGCGTGAGCTTCCAACTGTAGCCAGTCGGGTTGGGAACTATCTTAAATAGTTCCCAAATGTAATCTGCCGGGTCGGCATGCGGGTAAAATCCCCTGCATAAGTAATTTTAGATTGATTTATGTTAGATTTTTGAATAACTAATTAAATAATTGTCAAAATTGAAGATGTGATTGCATTTACGTACCCCAGCTCACTCACAGATAGAACAACGTCTCCTGTGGGTCTACGCTCTCTCTGACCATCGGTGTCAGAGCCAGAAGACGGACCGCCTATCTGTATGCCACCAATATGGTGGCTCAAACCGCCGGTCCCGGACTCATATCCAGAAGATGAGCCCGGGGAACTACCCCGTCCAAGGGATAGCTGTGATCGGCGTGAACCCCTACCACGAGGAGTCCCCACATCCTCTCGCCGACTGTAAGACATCTATTATGTTGAAAATAAATAGATAAATAAGATTCATAATAGACTTATTAATTAATACGTAGAAGGTTTATATTGAACATATAATTAACAAGTTGCATTTATAATTAATAATTTGAAATTCGAATGTGTTAAGTTTTGCACACAAAGTGTTAAGGAGAATCCTCTTCATCGTTATCATTTTCATCTTCATAGTCATCCTCCTCATCTTCATCTTCTTCTTCGTCATCTGAAGCTTCATCCTCTTGATATTCATCATCCTCGTCATCTTCTTCTTCTATTTCGAGGACATTATCAGAGTCCACGTGGTCATCATCATCTTCAATTTCTACATGTTCACCGTCTCGGGCAACTGATGTAATATCATCTACATCAACAGTAGTTACCACATGAGCGTCATCATCCTCCTGAAACGGTGACTCCAACGTAGACACATCCGCTCGAGACTCGTCGATAGTGGCCCGTGCCTTTATAGAACAAGCTTCCCACCATTCTCTACACTGTTGGTTCATACTCGGATATGAACAGTAATACACCTGTGTAGCTTGAATGGCTAATACAAATGGTTCATATTTTCTAAGTCTGCGCGTATGATTTACAGACACTAAATTGAACTGTGTATCAACCCTTGTACCGGCCGGAGAGGTGTCGAACCAGTCACACTTGAAGAGAACGACCTTCTTATTGTGTAATCCTAGGTATGTGAGCTCGCACACTTCGACTAATTGTCCATAAAAATCCGTCTGACTCGAGTCCCCATAGTTACCCACTTTTATGCACACACCACTACTCATAGTTGCTTTGTGAGTTCCATGTGATATCGTGTGAAATTTGTAACCATTCACCAAATAACCATGATATGATGTAATCATTGGTAAAGGTCCACGTGCAATGTCCCACATAACAGGATCAGTTACACAATTTTGTACCTACATCACACAGAAGTTTATACTTATCAAGTTATGGAGTTGTATGTCCTTTATATAGTACTTAATTAAATAATTTCAAGTATCTTAGTGAAAGTTTGACTCACATAGGAGCAAAACCATTCAGGGAATTCTGTAGACATTTTCTTGTCAATGTCCATGTCAGTTATCCATGGATTTGAGTGTCTGAGATGTGATTCGTATTTCCTTCATAGAAAAGAACATATTAGTTGATAAAAACCACACATTGCATTAAATAGTCGTATAATATGATTTGTAAAAGATTACTTGATATATGGATCGATGTCCACGCAATTATGGAGTACATATAGATGCGCAGCTCTGTATTCCCTTGGATCCAACGATCTTTTCGTTGTTTTTCCAAAACCAGTTCCGGCAAGTTTGAATACAGAAGGCAAGTCTGATTGATCTTCTACCCCACTAGTAGAACATCCTCCAACGTAGTTGCGAGGCACCTCTCTATGTTTCGTACTTACATGATCCTCAAAATAATAGGAACAGAAAGCAGTGGCTTCCTCCACTAAGTATGCATTACATATCGATCCCTCAACGCTTGATTTGTTCTTGACATTATTTTTCAGCTTTCTTAAATATCTGTATTGAAATAATTCATTTAGAAAGCATGAAACCATAGTTAAAATTCATGAAACATTATTAAACACAATTGATTTAGTTTGATAAAGTACCTCTCAAATGGGTACATCCATCGATATTGGACTGGTCCTCCATCTCTTGCCTCGTCAGCTAGATGGATAGGCAAATGTTCCATTGAGTCGAAGAAGCTTGGTGGAAAGATTCGTTCAAGCTTACACAAAATCAGTGGGATGTTATTGTTAAGTGTCTCCATGTCGTCACTCTTTATGTTTCGTGATGTCAAATCACGAAAGAACAGACACAACTCAGTTATGGACTTCCAAACAGCTTGTGGGAGTAATTCTCGAAATGCAATGGGTAGTATGCGCTGCATGAAAACGTGACAGTCGTGGCTCTTCATCCCAAACATCTTAAGTTTACTCATGTCTACACATCTACCCATATTTGAGACGTAACCGTCAGGAAACTTATGGGTTTTCACCCACTCACACAAGACTTTTCTCTCCTTTTTATCAAGTGTATAGCATGCCTTAGGATATTTATTAGTGTACTGGTCACGCATCAACTGGGGTCTGTGACAATAGAGGTTGAGTTCCTCCCTCGACTTTGCCGTGTCTTTTGTCTTGCCTTGGACATTCATAACAGTATTGAAAATGTTGTCAAACACGTTCTTCTCAATATGCATAACATCTAAATTGTGTCGAATGAGCAGAGAACTCCAATACGGAAGGTCCCAAAAGATGCTCTTTTTCCGCCATCCAGTGGTAACTTGTCTTAAAATGCGCTTGTTATTATCATCATAATCTTCGGTGACCTTTACTAGTCCCAAATCTTCAATCTGATAAAGTATCTCTTCCCCTGATCTCCTCTCCGGAGGATCATCTGCAACAATCTTATTCTTTCTAAAGGCCCTCCTATTCCTCCTGAACTGGTGATCGTAAGGTAGGAACTTGTGATGTGTATCAAACCATGACTGCTTCCGGCTATGTGTTAAGGAGAATGCTTCTGTTTGTTCCATGCATCGAGGACAAGCTAATCTTCCGGCTGTACTCCAACCAGACAACATCGAGTACGCCGGAAAATCACTAATGGTCCACATCAATGCTGCGTGCATCTGGAAGTTTTGTCTTCGTGAAACGTCATAAGTATGGGCACCGACTGTCCACAATTGATTGAGTTCAGATATAAGTGGTTGTAAGTAAACATCTATCTTATCTTTTGGATTTCGGGGACCAGGAACAAGCACTGTGAGAAACATGTGCTGTTCTTTCATGCACAACCACGGAGGTAAGTTGTAAGGAGTAAGGATAATAGGCCAGGATGAGTACTGTTGTCCCGATTGACCGAATGGTTGAAAACCATCTGTTGACAGTCCTAATCGTATATTCCGTGGCTCCGCTACAAAACCCGGGTAAGTCACATTAAAGTGCTTCCTCGCCGGCGAATCTGCAGGATGGCGCATAACACCATCATCAGCTGAGGTTGAATGCCAGATCATGTCGCCGGCCGTAGCTTTAGATGCATACAACCTTTGTAAACGAGGTGTTAAAGGGAAGTAGTACATCTTCTTAAAGGACACTTGTTTACGTCCCCGACTCCTATCTTTGTATCAGCTTTCATTGCAAAATTTGCAATTCACAAGATGAGAATCCCCCTCCCAATAGATCATGCAATGATTCCTACACGAATCTATCTTTTCTACAGGTAAACCCATTGCCCGTAGCAATTTCTGTGTGCTGTAGTAATTCATGGGCACTTTATGGTGGTCTGGGAATGCCTCATTCAATAACACACACAACTCGTTGAAATATTTTTGTGGCATCCCAGAACGGGCCTTCAAAGTCATCAGACGAGCCACAAAAGACAACTGAGTGTGGTTCTTACACCCAGGGTATAACTCTTGATCGGCAGCGTCCAACAACTCGTACAACAACTTTGCTGTAGCGTTTGGATCTTCCTCTGTGTCATCTGGGTTGTTGAAAGAGGGACCCCCGAGATCATGAACCATCGCGTGGTATGTCCCGTACTCTTCCTCGGGTTCTACATCTACGTTGACACGTGTTTCTTGAGCATATGAAGGTATTTCATTTTCACCATGAAACCTCCAGACCTCGTAACCCCGTGTGAAACCCTTTTTAGCCAGATGAAGCTGTACAACATCTGTACTTCTAAAGTATATATTCTTACACTTCACACACGGACACTTGATTTTTTCTCCATCCATTAACTGAGGCTGACTACTTGCAAATCTTAAGAACTCGTCAAGCCCAGCAAGGAAGTGCGGATTAAATCCCCCGTTCGGAAGTAAACACAGATACATCCAATCTCGACTCATTTTTATAACCCTGATTAATATTAATAATTATTTACATAGTAAAATAAAAATTCATTAGTTACGGATGGGACAAGAATATATTAGTGGTCGATTAAATGAGACATTAATTAATTTGAATGAAGATTGCACATGTGTAAACATAGACTCACTTAGGAAAGTGTTATGATTCAGTTGAATTATTTGAAGTTAAATAGAGGAAGAGCATTATAAGTTGATTTGGAGTAGAATAGTGGACGACAATAGAGGACTAGAATTTTGAAAATTATGGTCCCAGGTTGAGAATTATGGTTTGTCGGCGAATATTATAAGTTCATTTGCACTTGATTGCATTTGGTTATTTTCGGTCATTTAATTTGGTCATTTTTGGAGATTTGCAGTTGATTGCGTCCAAATTAATATATATCCCATATCACTAAATCTAATCAAAACAGCCAGCTGACACAATCATGAAAATATCCCAACATACATTTCATAATCAAAACATTCGTACATAATAATTAAAAGATCACAACACATGCATCTCATCAAATCACCACAACATAATATTACACATATTGGGAGAAGATCCTTAAGACATAATCAAAATCTATCCCAAAGGGAGAAGATCCTTAAGAAATTAATTATGTCTATCCCAATGTCATAATATATATATATATATAAATACAACATTAATCTAAATTAAGATAATTAATAATCTTAAACAAACTTGACCTAAACAATTTATTACGTCTAACCAAATATATTTAATTACCTAATTATTTACATATAATTAACCTAAGTAATTAAATAAGTACATTATTATAATTTTATTACCTTTCACCGAAGTAGAGAGCGCCGGAGCGGCAAAAGGCGGCTCGGAAAGGCTGAGAGAGGAGTCGGGAGGCGACAGGCGTAATTGAAGAAACCCTAATTAAACAATTTAAACATATAATTAAACTAACGCTCAATTAACAAATTAACTAATACTAATTAACTAATTAAGTAAACATATTAAGTTAATCTAATTAACTAATTAAATTAAACAATTACCTTTCACGAAGGAGGTGACGCCGAAGGGAACCGTCTGGAAGGCAGCAAAAGGCAAAAGGCGGGTCCTAAACAAATTTAATTAAAGTAATTACATTCTAATTAACATATACTAATTAACAATTAAATTAAACTAATTAACAATCTAAACTAATTAGATAATTAAACTAACTATCTTATATATACTAATTAACAATCTAAACTAATTAAATTAATTAAACTATGTTTTATATACTAACTATCTTATATATACTAATTCACTATCTTATATATACTAATTAGCAATCTAAACTATCTTATATATACTAATTAAATAATTAAACTAACTATCTTATATATACTAGTTGGGAACTATCTTATATATATACACTAATTAACAATCTAAACTAATTAAGTAATTAAACTAACTAAATTAATAACTTATTAAACAATTAAATTACTTAATTAAAGCTATATTAATTAACATTCTCAACTAATTAAATAATTAACTATAAAATTAACTTATTTAAACAATTATAACACTAAATAATTATTCAAACTTATAACGCTAATTAATTCAAGAAAGCCAATTAAACATAATCAATTATTCAAACTTATAACCTTACTTAATTCAACCATAATTAATTACACATAATTATCAAATTAACTATAAATGACATTAACTAATTAACAATTAAATTAAAGCAAATAAAGTAATTAAACCTAGATAGCTATATAATATATTAATTAACAATATAAACTATAATTACATAATTAACAATTAAAATACCTAATTAAACCATAACCTAATTAATTAATCTAATTAAACACTAAACCAAAGCTAATTAATTAATCTAATTAAACCTTAAACCATAACCTAAATAATTAATCTAATTAACTAATTAAACAATTAAACTAATTAAACAATTAACACAATATAAACAATAACCTATATAGTATTACTTAACAATATAAACAAATTAAACAATAAATTAACCTATTTCAACAATTTAACTAATTAAGTAAATTCATATAATTAAAAATCAATTAATACTAATTTAAATAACTAAACTAATTAAATTAAAAAATACTTAAAATTTTAATTAAACTAATTAAATAATGAAACTATTTAATTACACCTATATATACTAATTAACACATAATTAACACTAATTTAATTAAACACTCATACTTATAAAATTATCAAACAATTAACAATTAACACTAATTAAACAATTAACTAAATTTCACAATAATTTAACAATTAACCACAATTAACACTAATTTAAAAATTATCAAATAATTAATCAAAATTAGCAAATAATTAACAAAATTAAAAAAAATAGGGCGTAACATACCTGGGGAGGGCGGCCGGAGCAGGGCGGGGGGAGGGCGGCGGCAGCCGGAGCAGGGCGGGGGAGGGCGGCAGCGGACAAAGCTTCAAAAAAAGGGGCCAAATTTCAAAAAATGATAGAAATAGAAAGAGGGGAAGGAAGATGGAAGGATTCGACTTACATTACAGTATTACAACGGGTGGAACGTCAGATCGCCGGAGAATGCGCCGGTGGGGGAGAATTTGTGTTGCAGCGGCTGTTTTGCGTGAAAGAAGAGGGAACAGCGATTTAAAGGGCTGCACGACGGACTAGACGACGGACCAGTCCGTCGTCAGCAATAAAAATAAAAAAACAAAATTAAAAACACTAACGACGGACTGGTCCGTCGTCCAGTCCGTCGTTAGGTTTGGCGCCATCAAACGCGCCAAAAATTGGTCGCCAGTCCGTCGCCAGTCCGTCGTTAACTGAGTCCGTCGCCAGTCCGTCGCCAGCACACGACGGAAATCCAATCCGTCGTCCAGTTCGTCGCCATTTTATCATTTTTTTGTAGTGGTTGTTAAGTTAACATTTATAAATTTTAACCTCCATCAACACATGACTTGCAATTGATAGTTACATTTTTTTTGCAAAATGTAACTCCACGTCATTTGTTTCAATCAAAGCTTTCAAGGTTCCACTTCATCTTTATTTATCTATTCTATAGTCGCGCACCCGGACTTTGCCACAAGGGCGGAGGAGGGGGCGTGACAGAGTGGTATCAGAGCAAATTTCTTTAAACCCAAGAGTCTTCTTTTGAGTTTAGTCTAGCATCGTTCGCTAGACTAGTTGAGTGAGTCGACAAGCCTAGCACTCCGACACATCATGCTCAACGAGAAGAAGGTAAAGGTTTCACAAGTTATGTTTTCATATGTAAAGGATATGCATATATCCTTATCTTAAGATCTTAAAAGTTAAGATCTGACCCTAAGAGATGAAAACCTATGAATATAACAAATCCCTTAAAGAAATAAGACGAATCTATGTGAATTAACTCTTACCTTCAATTCAAAGACGACGCAAAGGAAAGAAGGAAACGAGAAGAAAATCTAGAATGAAAAGGATGAGAGATGTAGGTAAAGAATCCAGGCTTAACCCCTTTCGTCGTAATAAAAATAAAAACTTATGCATAATACCTTATGCTAAAAGCAAGAAATGGAACGAAATCCATTAAGAAGATTCGAGAAATCTTAAGTAAAAAGTTTCAATAAAATGAATCCCTAATGAAAGATTTAAAAGCTTCCACCTTATGAACTTATGAAGAAATAATGAACCCAAGTGAGGGTTGTATAAGAATAAATAAAGCAAGTTAGTTATGAGATAAGTAAGGAAATCGTAAAAATTTGACATATTTTTTTTTATATATAGATGGCCTGAATGATCCATACGACCCGGAAACGCCTGACACCACGAGCCAGTCCAGCCACCATTTTATGGGAATACCAGACCTACGCTCCTTGCTTAGGAGACGACCTAGGGGAATTCTTATCCCATTTTAGGAGACTATGGGCAGCCGCACAGCTCCACGGAGCCACCGGGATGGATGGCATTATGCGCTTGACACAGCTACTACCCCTAGACAGGCAGGGATGGGCGCGTATGATTACGGGGGACTTTATTCACCCCATTGGGAGGAGCTACAAGAGAGGGAGATTTCCTAGGATTTATCGCCACTCTTCACTTCTTCTATACTGCATTTGGCAACGTGCTGAGGGGACCATATATTAGACCTGAAGATTTGATACCGGCAGGTGAGGTATCAATCTTGTGGACTCCATTGATTCCTACGTTCTTCCCGGCGGGTGTGATCCCTCTAGTCCCGACATACAGTTTCCTACACCCTATGCTAGTTCCTGAGCCCCAGGGGACACATGACCTTGAGATAGACCCTACACGTCCAGCGAGAGAGGCACGACCATTATCACCTATCTGACACTCGGTACCATCTGACCGAGCATGCGGACGGCACGACGCAGAGGCGGGACCTTCTCGCCCTGCTACCAGGGTGCGGAGACCAGCACCGATCCACCGACCATACCCGATGGATTCCAGTGAGAGCTCCTTGATGGAGAGGAGGATTCAAAGGATCCTCAGGGAATTCTCAGACGCCGACAGCAAGGGCAAGGCCCCAGTTGTGTCCGACTCGATGGAGGATTACACACCGAGCTCTCCACCGCCAAGCACCACGAGGGCAGATCCGATCTGCATACCTTCTGACGGGAGCCCTTCCCGTAAGAGGATGTTCTCACCACCTGCAGGTGAGTTCTATGCAGATCTACGGAGATAGCTTGACGTTGTACGGAGGCCGAGAGGGACAGAGGCCGAGGGAACCGGGCAGGTCGGAGCGGATGAGGAGGAGGACCCAGAGATGGATGCATCCTGGACAGATACTGCAGGGTCAGTAGCCTAGTGCTCGACGGGCGCTGATTGTTTAGTTGCTTTTATGTCATTCTATTTTTATGATGTACCCATCAGCAACGGACCTTATTTTTAGGCCGTCCTGATGCTGTTTTATTTTTTTAGATTTTGTTACACGGAAACGGTGATTCTATGAGGACTGTTCCGTGATGCTGCTTAGATAGTACCACCTTTTGTCAGTACAAGAACACATTAGCTAGTGTCTTGTGACTGAGTACCTTTTGTGATACCATCCGAGAGGGATGTGCATCATGTCATGTACTTAGATATTACATTTTGAGAGCTTCAGCTGTAGTAAGTCCTCGAGGAGGCACAGATAATGAGATATATATATATATGACCTTAGGAATCCTTTTGCAGTATATGAGATTCTTACATTATGTTTTCACTTACTTAGTATTAAACTTATATGCATAATAAGACAGTAAGATTTCATAAGTGAATAATGATAATAAGATTTCAACTAAAACTCGATTATCTAACGGAATAAATATGAACCATCAGAATGCCACCAAGAAGAGCTGGACGCCCGAGAGGCAGTGGTAGAGGACGAGATGCTAGGAACATAGAAGAAGAATTTGAAGCGGAACGAGGAGCAACCCCACCTCTCCCACAACCAGTAAGAAGAATAGAAGAACTATTCTTGCGACAGAACCCACCAGTGTTCAATGGGATGGGAGACCCAGCTGAGGCTGAAGTATGAGTGCGTGCTCTGGAACGCATCTTTAACTTCTTGCGCTGCACCGATCAGGAACGCATGACTTGCGTTTCCTTTCAGCTGACAGGATCAGTTGACTATTGGTGGGAAGCAAGGAGGAAGATAATGACTCCGGAGCAGTTAGGAAACCTAACTTGGGAGGAGTTCAAAGTGGGGATATATGACAAATATATTCCCAAGAGCTATTGAAAGAGGAAGGAAACCGAGTTCTACCATCTGAAGCAAGGTAGGATGACTGTGACAGAATACGACCGAGTATTCATTGATATTTCGAGATATGCACCTGAGCAGGTCGACACGGACGAGAAAATGGCAGAAAAGTTCCGTGCCGGTCTGAGGCATGAGATTAGGATGGCCCTAACCAGCCATGGAGGGTTATCTTACCCAGAGTCACTCAGCCGGGCTCTCGATATTGAAACTACCATGCCAGTAAAAAGGCATGCACCAACCCACCCACCGACGTATCCACAGAACCAGCCCCAGCAGTTTAAGGACAAAAGGAAATGGGAGGACCCCCGTCCTAGTCCCATTTAGAGGAAAACCATGGGAAGGACAGGCACCTTCCCAGAATTTTGGAAGGCAAGGTCCGACGCCACAGTCCGGGAATTTTCAACAGAAGCCCACCTGTCCAAAATGCAAGAAAATGCATAGTGGAGTGTGCAGAGCGGGTAACAATGAATTCTACGCTTGTGGAAAGAAAGGGCATTATGCAAATTATTGCCCTACCCGACAATAAGGGGGAAATACGAGGCCAAATCAGCAGCCCCAGAGGCAAAATGTGCGGGCGATTCAAGCTTAGCCCCAGGCACGCTCACACCCCCAGCAGCTACTACCACCGCCACCACCACCACCTTACTAGTATAGACAGCAGCATAGGCAGCCACAGAACGCCAGAGCTTACGTAATGAAACAAAAGCAACCTGAAGGAAATCAGGGCAACCTGACAGGTATGGGAACACTCCTTCACTTGCCAGTAATAATCTTATTTGATACGGGAGCGTCCCATTCTTTCATTGCTAAAGCATGCGTAGATAACTTAGAGTTGAAACCAGAACTAGTTGAGACAGCTATGAAGGTGTCTTCACCTTTAGGAGGAACTGCTACGCTTACACACGCATGCTCTAATCTGAACTTGAACTTAGGATCACTTAAGGTCTTAGCAAACGAACTTAGTGTCATCACCATGAACGATGTGGACATAATTTTAGGAATGGATTGGCTAGCTAAAAACTATGCCACGATCCTTTGTAATGAGAGACAAATCTCATTTCAACCTCCCGGAAAAGAACCCACAAGTTTTCACGGGATTACCACGAGCCATAAAAAGATAGTTATCTCGGCACTACAAGCCGAGAAATTGGTAAAGAAAGGATGTTCAGCCTATCTCGTTTATCTGAGTGGGGAAAAGAAAGAAGAGAGAAGGATCGAAGATGTCACTATCGTGCGGGAATACCCAGATGTATTTCCTGAAGCACTACCTGGATTGCCACCAAACCGCCAACTAGAGTTCACGATAGACTTGGAACCAGGCTCGGCACCAGTATCGAAAGCACCTTACCGAATGGCGCCTAAGGAGTTAGAAGAGATCAAGATACAGCTTCAGGAGCTTTTGGATCTAGGTTTTATCAGATCTAGCGTATCGCCATGGGGAGCGCCGGTGCTGTTCGTGAAGAAGAAAGATGGAACGTTAAGGATGTGCATAGACTATAGAGGTCTAAACAAACTGACACTCAAGAACCGATATCCTTTGCCGAGGATAGACGACTTGTTTGATCAACTGAAGGGAGCTAGCGTTTTCTCAAAGATAGATTTACGCTCAGGCTACCATCAATTGAAGATTCGAACCGAGGATGTCCCTAAAACAGCTTTTCGGACACGGTATGGTCACTACGAGTTTGTAGTGATGCCGTTCGGATTAACAAATGCATCGGCAGTGTTCATGGACCTGATGAACCGGGTGTTTCATCCTTACTTAGACAAATTTGTCCTAGTATTCATAGATGATGTTCTCATATACTCGAAGAGTGTAGAAGAACATGAGAAACATCTAAGAATCACTTTGGAAGCCCTCCGAAACGAGAAGTTCTATGCCAAATTCAGTAAGTGCGAATTCTGGCTTAGAGAGGTAACTTTTCTTGGACATATAGTGTCATCAGAGGGAATCAAAGTGGACCCTACAAAGGTAGCAGCAGTACAAGACTGGAAGTCACCGACCACTCCTAACGAAATCAGAAGTTTCTTAGGACTGGCTGGTTATTACAGAAGATTCATAGAGGGATTTTCTAAGATAGCGAGACCAATGACGCAACAGCTGCGAAAAGGAATCAAGTACAAATAGTCTCCGGAGTGTGAGGATAGTTTTCAACTGTTGAAAGACAAGTTGACGACAGCCCCAGTTTTAGCTGTCCCAGAACCGAACAAAGAGTATGTCGTCTACACACAGATGCATCCAAGAATAGGTTAGGCTATGTACTGATGCAGGAAGGGAAGGTGATAGCCTATGCATCGCGACAACTCAGGCCGCATGAACTTAACTATCCCACTCATGATCTGGAACTAGCTGCAGTAGTGCATGCTTTGAAAATTTGGAGGCACCACCTTTACGGAGTTCGATGTGAAATTTTCACGGATCACAAAAGTCTCAAGTATTTTTTCTAGCAGAAGGATCTCAACATGAGACATAGAAGATGGCTAGAATTAGTGAAAGATTACGACTGCGGTATCAATTATCACCCGGGCAAAGCTAACGTAGTAGCTGATGCTCTAAGTCGTAAAAGCTCGTCAAAGATCGCATTCCTACTAACTCAAGAGGCGGACCTTGTAAGGGAGTTCAGTAAGATGAACTTGGAAGTTTTACAGCCTCTCGAAACTGTGGAAGGAATTCTCGCCACCTTAGTGGTAGAACCAGACCTGAGAAGTCGAGTTCTAGAAGCACAAAGGATGGATGAGAAATTGGAGAAGATACGGCTCAAGGTGAGAAATAACGACGTCACAAACTACAGAGAAGAAGCTGACAACACCATCACCTTTGAAGGAAGATTGTGCATTCCGCACAATGAGAAGCTCAAGGATGAAATCATGAGCGAAGCACACGATACGCCCTATACCGCTCACCCGGGAAGTACAAAGATGTACCAAGACCTGAAAAGGAAATTTTGGTGGGACGGTATGAAACGAGACATAGCCTCTTTCGTGGAGAGATGCTTAGCTTGTCAACAAGTAAAAGCATTACACCAAAGGCTCTATGGGAAACTACAGCCGTTAGAAATCCCAGAGTGGAAATGGGAACACATAGCGATGGATTTTGTGACTGGATTACCCAAATCCAAGAGAGGAAATACTGCCATTTGGGTAATCGTAGACCGGCTCACAAAATCTGCTCATTTTGTACCTATCATGATCACGTACGGTTCAGATAAGCTGGCTCAATTGTACGTGCGAGAAATCATACGCCTGCACGGTGTACCGGTCTCGATAACATCAGAACGAGACTCAAAGTTTACATCCAGATTCTGGATAAGCTTACAGAAAGAGTTAGGTACGAGACTAAACTTCAGTACTGCCTTTCATCCACAAACTGCTGGACAGTTCGAAAGGACTATTCAAACTCTGGAAGATATGTTGAGAACCGTGATTCTTGACAGAGGCGGAAGTTGGGAAGCAGTACTACCATTAATTGAGTTTGCCTATAACAACAGCTATCAGGCAACAATAGAAATGGCACCATATGAGGCACTTTATGGGAGAAAGTGTAGGTCGTCCCAATGATAGAGATCGTTCGCTAGATTAGAGGAAGAATCAAAGAAGCACAAGACAGGCAGAAATCTTATGCCGACACTCGTAGAACCGAATTACGATTCAAAGAAGGCGACCGAGTTTTTCTAAAAGTATCTCCGTCCAAAGGGATAATTAGATTTGGCGTCAAAGGAAAACTACGACCTCGTTTTGTTGGACCCTACGAAATCCTAGAGAGGATAGGGTTAGTTGCTTATAGACTGGCATTGCTGCCGAGTTTCGGGAACATTCATATTGTATTTCACGTGTCACAGCTTAGAAAATACATATTTGACCCCAAACATGTCATACATCAAGAAGAAATGGTTTTAAATCCCGATTTGACGTATGAGGAAAAGCCCGAAGCTATTTTAGATTATAAGGTGCAACAACTCCGAAGTAAATCCATTTCCTTAGTAAAAGTATTATGGAGGAATCATGGACAAGAAGAAGCTACCTGGGAACTGGAGGATAAAATGAGAGAGAAGTATCCCTGGTTGTTCGATTAGAAAATACAAATTTCGGGACGAAATTTTTGTTAAGAGGGGGAGGATGTAATACCCCGTCTTTTTAATTACCAAATAAACGATATTTGAACACGCTTGTTATTTATATATTGAACATTTTAGTTAATTAATGAAAGTTTAATCTAGTTGAAGAGGAGTTGGTTTAAGATAAATAAGTAATCATAGATTCTTGATTATTATCTTAAGAAGGGTTAATATTAAGGATATGTGTTACACTTTGGACATATATAAATTATAAGTGTAAATATATGTTATGTATGTTGGAAAACTATATTAATGATATGCATAGGTGCATACCATATATTTGTATGGTTAAGATTGTTATCTATGTATATATATATATATATATATATAAAGCATGCCACAAGTAGATATATATATATATATATATATATGATGTGTGAAATGTCAATACAAAAAAATAGAACCGCACGCATAAACCATATATGTATGTTGAGACCTGCAAGATTTATCTTGTTAGTAGAAAGTAAGATTTGCACTCAAGTATATGCACATGCATATATATTTATATATATAGTAAAGTAAGGAAAGATAGGAAAGTAAAACACTTCATAAGAAACAAGAACAACTATATAAATATATATATGATTCGTATAGTACATTTAGAAAGCAAACTGAAAGTCTAAGCTACAACAAAACTGCTACACGGCAGTAAGTAAAGAAAAAGAAGGAAAGAAGGAATCTTTCTATAAGTGTAAGAGATGATCATACAATAAACACATGGAAGGAAAGCTAAAGGAAGGAACAAAGCAGCATAGCTGCTGCAGTAGGAAGTAAAGCAGCATAGCTGCTGCAGAGGTTGAAAACAGAGCATTAAGTGGCTGTAACACGGCTGAGTGAAAGGGAGGAGTCCCAAGGCTGCTCCATGCTATGCTCCATGCTCTCCCATACCCTACAATAATAGCAATAAGACCTATTAGAACTAGCTATATCAAACCTTAAGACTTAAGCAAGAAAACAAATGCTGCATAAACATATATATCTATA
The DNA here is from genome assembly GCA_026898415.1 of Leonotis leonurus. NCBI lineage: Eukaryota > Viridiplantae > Streptophyta > Magnoliopsida > Lamiales > Lamiaceae > Leonotis > Leonotis leonurus. The sequence continues at coordinate 14,157 of JAPKLX010000765.1, read as the reverse complement.
TAAGGGGTAATGACTGCCCTAGAACCATTTATCACCCAGACGTTTCATATCAGAGCTTGAAACAACCAATTAGCAGTGCATAGAAGTGATCAATTCAAGAAGAAGGAGTTAAAGGCAAAGGTAATACACTTCACCCTTAAACCTCTCTTATGTTAACAAAGAGATCATAATACTTCCAACCCTCAACTAATCATTGACAAAACAAAGAAAACAAGGAGTTAAAGAGAACTGTAAGCATGTTTGTACAGCCTAAAACAGAGCCATGCTTCTGTATAAAAGGGTAAAAGAAGAAAACTGAAATGCTAGGATTATTATCCAAACAATGCAGGGAATAAATAAACCAAAACAGAAGCTTAAAACTGAGATTTTGAAGCATGCACGGGTGATCTTATCTGACTTAAGAGAACACCTTCCTATCCAGAAAATAAAGAATCAAAATGCTTAACATGCTCAGAATTTAATTAAAAACCTTAAGCTTCTAAATAGTCTCAGACACATGTTTGAACTTCAAGCAGAAACAGTAGCATCTAAACTTTGAAAACGAGGCACAAACTTCAGAACATAGAACTTTGTTTTCATATTTCAAAACAGGGATATATATTCAGAATCCAGAACATAGAACATTCTAATGTTCAGATTTAGGAACCTAACTCAAGAGCTATGAACTCTCAGTAATAAAAATAAGAGAAAGAACACTTAGCATGCTTATAAATTCACTGCTTAAACTTAGAACTAAACACTTGCATGACAAGAACATGAACATCAACTTAGAAATAAATACAGAACCTAAATTTGTTGTCATATTCATTTCAGAAAGTAAACAATCTGTAAGGCATACTTCAGACCCAAGATCATCTACTTACAACTAAAATATAGACTTAGAAAAATTCAGGGCTCGAGGAGATACAATCCAGAAATTTAAAACCCAACTCCAACTACTAGCTAAAACACACTTAGTTAAAATTACACACAAATAGGACACTAATCGTGGTAAGCAAGAAGAAACAGAAACTAAAAAAAATCCAAAATGAGGGAGAAATAAAACTTAGCTATGCAAGCTATTCTACTTTGTGGTTTTGAGAACTCCACCTCCATACCAAGCTGCCCAACATAGAATTACAATTAGAAAGCTAAACATTTAACAAGTAAGATTAAAAGAGCTTACCATATCCACCGAGCAGAAGCCGAGCTGAACATTTCCAACCACCAAATCCCAAATCAGGAACCACTCCCCACCATCGAGCCATCCTAACCCCTCCTCAAACCAGTCCCTTAATCAAAGTAATCAGAACGAGAATTTAAAACATAGAAGAGAATTTCATAAGGGTGTTGTGACTACAAATTCCCAGAGGAAAGAAACAAATTCATAAAATTGAAACATGCATGAACATAAAACAAGAATTAAAAGCCAGTTACCTTCTTGAAAAAAAAATCAGAAGTCGAAGCACCACTGTAAAATTGAGAAGGGAGATTGAGAGGGAGAGAGCTCCTGGAAAGAGAAATAGACGAGAGAGAGAGAGTATAATTAATAATATAAGCATCAAACAATATAAGCATCAACGTATAATTAATAACTGCAAATCAACTCCGTACCAAACATTAAATATCATAAGGATTTTCTGGCTCTCTATTCAAGTCCAAATAATTCACTAATACAGTCTCGCCCTCTATTCAACTCCAAATAATTCAACTTCTCAATTCAACTCACATAAAGCACTAATAGAGTCTCGTCCTCCATTCAACTCCAAATACTATTCAATTTCTCTATTCAACTCACATAAAGCACTAATACAGGGTCGCCCTCTATTGAACTCGAAATAATATTCAACTTCTCTATTAAACTCACATAAAGCAATCTCCTTTCAATATTATCTGTGTAATATAATAGATCACTAATAGTCTTGCCCTCTCTTGCCCTCTCTGTAACTAATTAAACTTTGTTTCATTATTTGAGTACTACTTATTAATAATCAGGGTTATAAAAATGAGTCAAGATTGGATGTACTTGCGGTTACTTCCGAATGGGGGATTTAATCCACATTTTATTTTTGGGCTTGAAGAGTTTTTAAGATTTGCAAGTAGTCACCACCAGTACATGGATGGAGAAAAAAATTAAATGTCTGTGTGTGAAGTGTAGGAATATATGGTTTAGAAGTACAGATGTTGTACAACTACATCTTGCTAGAAAATGTTTTACACGTGGTTATGAGATCTGGAGGTTTCATGGGGAAACTGAAATACCTTCAGATGTTCAAGAAACACGTGTCGATGCAGATGTAGAACCTGAAGAAGATTACGGGACATACCACGAGATAGTTCATGATCTCGGGGGTCCCAATTTTAACAACCCAGATGTTGAAGAAGATTCAAATGCTACAGCAAGATTGTTGTACGAATTGTTGGATGCCGCTGATAAATAGTTATATCCTGGGTGTAAGAACCACACTCAGTTGTCTTTTGTGGCTCGCCTGATGACTTTGAAGGTTCGTTCTGGAATGCCACAAAAATATTTTAATGAAATGTGTGTTTTATTAAACGAAGCATTCCTAGATCATCACAAAGTACATATGAACTACTACAGCACACAGAAATTGCTACGTACAATGGGTTTGCCTGTAGAGAAGATAGATTCATGTAGGAATCACTGTATGATCTATTAAGAAGAGGATTCCAATCTTGTGAATTGCAAGTTTTGCAATGAAAATCGATACAAAGATAGGAGTTGGGGACGTAAACTAGTTGCATATAAGAAGATGTACTACTTCCCTTTAACACCTCGATTACAGAGGTTGTATGCATCTAAAGCTACAGCCGGAGACATGATCTGGCATTTAACTTCAGTGGATGATGGTCTTATGCGACATCTTGCAGATTCACCGGCATGGAAGCACTTTAATGTGACTTACCCAAGTTTTGCAGCAGAGCCAAGGAATATCAGATTAGGCCTATCAACAGATGGTTTTCAACCCTACGGTCAGTCGGGACAACAATACTCATCTTGGCCTGTTATCCTTAAACCTTATAACTTACCTCTGTGGCTGTGCATGAAAGAACAACACATGTTTCTCACAGTGCTTGTTCCTGGTCCAAAAAATCCAAAAGATAAGATAGATGTGTACCTACAACCACTTATATCTGAACTGAATCAATTGTGGATATTTGGTGCACATATTTATGACATTTCAAAGAAACAGAACTTTCAGATGCATACAACGTTGTTGTGGACCATAAGTGATTTTTCAGCATAATCAATGTTGTCTGGTTGGAGTACAGCTGGACGATTAGCATGTCCTCAATGCATGGAATAGACCGAAGCATTTTCTTTAACACATAGCCGAAGAAGTCATGGTTTGACACACATCGCAAGTTCTTACCTTATGATCATCAGTTCAGGAGGAACAAGAGGGCTTTTAGAAAGAAGAAAGTCGTTGCAGATGATCCTCCAGAGAGGAGGTCAGGGGAAGAGCTATTGTATCAGATTGAAGATCTGGGTCTCATGAAGGTAACTGAAGATTATGATGATAATAACAAGCGTATTTTAAAACAAGTTACCACTGGATGGAGGAAAAGGAGCATCTTTTGGGACCTTCCATATTGGAGTTCTTTGTTGATTCGTCACAACTTAGATGTTATGCACATTGAAAATAATGTTTTTGATAATATTTTCAATACTGTGATGAATGTCCAAGGCAAGACAAAAGACACAACAAAGTCTAGGATGGAGTTAAACTACTATTGTCATAGGTCAGGGTTAACATTTTCAATACTGTGAAGAGTCACGATTGTCACGTTTTCATGTTGCGTATACTACCCATAGCATTTCGAGAACTACTCTCATAAGGGGTTTAGAAGTCGATAACAGAGCTGTGCTTATTCTTTCGTGATTTGACATCACAAAACATAAAGAGTGAGGACATGGAGACACTTAACAATAACATCCCAGTGATATTGTGTAAACTTGAGCGTATATTTCTGCCAAGCTTCTTTGACTCAATGGAACATTTGACTATCCATCTAGCTGACGAGGCAAGAGATGGATTCAATATCGATGGATGTATCCATTTGAAAGGTACTTCAAAACATCTTAATTACAAGTTATATTTCAACTTAAACATTATGTTTAATGCTTTCCACCACAATCATTTCAATACAGATATTTGAGAAAATTGAAAAATAATGTGAAGAACAAAGCAAGTGTTGAAGGATCTATATGTTCTGCATACTTAGTGGAGGAAGCCACTGCATTTTGCTCATATTATTTTGAGGCTCATGTGAGTACGATACATAGAGAGTTGCCTCGTAACTACGTTGGAGAATGTTCTACTAGTGGGGAACAAGATCAACCAGGCTTGCTTTCCATATTCAAATTGACTGGAACTGGTGTTGGAAAGACAGCCAAAAGATCACTGGATGATACGAAATACAGAGCTGCTCATCTATACGTACTCCATAATTGTGTGGAGATCGATCCATATATCAAGTACAGTTTGACAACTCAATATAACACCTTTATTTAAGATGTAGCTTTTATCAACTAATATCTACTTGTTGTATGAAGGGAGTACGAATCACAACTCAGGCTCTCAAATCCATGGATTTCTGACATGGACATTGACAAGAAAATGTCGGCAGAATTTCCTGAATGATTTTGTAACTATGTGAGTCAAATTGACAATAATCTAACTTGAATTGAATTTATAATTAAGATATATGAATGCATACTTGACTTGACAAATATTATAACTTTTTGGTGATATAGGTACAAACTTATATAACAGATCCTGTTATATGGGATATTGTAAGTGGACCTTCACCAATGATTACAACATATCATGGTTATTTGGTGAATGGTTATAAATTTCACACGATATCTCACGGAACTCACAAAACAACAATGAGTAGTGGTGTGTGCATCAAAGCTGGTAACTATGGAGACTCCAGTGAGACAGATTTTTATGAACAATTAGTCGAAGTGTGCGAACTCGCATATCCAGGGTTATACAATAAAAAAGTCGTTTTATTCAAGTGTGACTGGTTCGACACTTCGTCGGTAGGTACAAGGGTTGATCCTCAGTTCAAATTAGTGTCTGTAAATCATACACGCAGACTTAGAAAGTATGAACCCTTTGTATTAGTCGTCCAAGCTACACAAGTGTATTACTGTTCTTATCCAAGTATGAATCAACAGTGTAGAGAATGGTGGGAAGCTTGTTCTATCAAGGCAAGGTCCAATATCGATATTGGACAAGTTAATGTGTCTAGTTCTACATTAGAGTCACCGTATCAGGAGGATGATGATGTGAATGTAGTATCCATCGTCGAAGTAGATGATACTATATCACTTCAACGAGACGATGACCAGGTAGAAATTGAAGATGATGAGGAAAATCAAGACACTGATATTGTCCTAGAAACAGAAGAGGATGAAGAAGATGATGATGAATATGAAGAAGATGAAGCTTCAGAAGAAGAAGATGATGATGATGACGATGATGATTATGTAGATGAAGAAGAAGAGGTGGGAAGCCTAGGTGGTGGAGTGATGATGTCTAGATGGGTTGGCTCGCTTACTAGTGTAGGGATGATGTTGTTGCTAAATCCCAGGAAGTGAGGCGCAACTGGCTATCTGAGTCACAAGGATCGGGGACTGGTCCTATCAATCATAGGGGAGGGTCGAAGTCCGTCATGCAACGAGCTGAGGATAAGGTAATTTTAAATCATAATTTCAAACATGTTTTATAGTTTTAATTCATAAACACATGTTTCAATAACACAACCCCATTGGTATGTCATGCACAGGCTATTAAGAGGGGAGTACAGTCGATAGACTACATGTTCGACTCCTTTCTCGATGAGCATCGGTACCCAGACGGGACGTACACCGATGCAAAATCAGAGGCGATAGCGGTAATTCTTAATTTCAAAGTAATATATATAGTTATAATTGCAACCTTTATAATATGCTATTAACAAATGTTCATTTCTTGTTTACATGCAGACTGAGGTGTTTGCCCGTGCTGACGCGATGCGGTGGACACCAACGATATATACTTGGAGATTCTTGGCGCCCCAGACAAGAAGAAGAGGTTGTTCGGTACGGGAGGCGCAAAGAAGGCGTTGAGAGCCTCTAGGTTCAGTGGCTCGTCGTGCGCCTCACGAGCCAACATGAACGAGGTTGAAGAGCAACGACGCCGAGTCGAGGAGCAGGAGCGCGAGCGACAGGAGTACATTACCGAGCAGCGGAGATTGGCTGACCAGGTGGCGCTCGTGCAGACTCAGTACACTCAGATGATGCAGTGGATGCAGTCTCAGTCCCCCACGGAGGAGCAGGTGGTCCCTCATTTCCCCCGTTTCCCCCTCCGCCCCCCCGTTTCCCCCTCCCGATTATGATTCCTAGACTATTTGTACGGTTGCTACACACATTGATACTATTGTTTTGTATTTCAACATTTATAACATATTTGGTTAATTATATTAAATTTCGAATTTCAATCGATTTCGTAAATTTTAAATTATTGTGACAGGTTATAGGTTACTGGTATTACAAAAAATGAAAAATTAAAAAAAATATTTAAACCTAACGACGAACAAGAATCCGTCGTTAGGTCAACGGTTAACGTCTAACGAGAGAATTGCAGTCTGTCGTTAGCTCTCTGGCGCCGTAGATGGTCACCAGAGGCAAGCTAATGATGGATTCTTGTCCGTCGTTAGCTAACGACGGAATTATCCATCGTCAGTCTGTCGTTAGCTAACGACGGACATTTTCTTTCCGTCGTTCGTGAGCCTAACGACGATCGAAATACAGACAAAAATTTCCGTCGTCAGTCCGTCGTTAAGCCCGACGAACGACAAATTCCTTGGCTGGACGACGGAATATTCCGTCGCCAGTAGGCATTTTTTTTTGTTGTGGTACCTGATTGAATAATTAGGTACTCCATACCCAATTAAAAAGGGTTTGAGAAAATGTATGAATAGAAAAAAAAATCAGGTAATAGGATAGCCGACTATTCAAATGGCTACCCCAAATTATCCATTTTCAAAATATTATATTAAATTAACATATTTTAATTTGATTACTTAATAATAATCATAATAATAATACAAATGTTAGGGTTTGTATATTTCAAATCATGCTTAATGCATAAACGTTGTAACAGACTTGGTTTCAATTTCATTAATGAGAATAAATATTTCTATCATTGTTTTGTAATTTATTTTTATTGATTATTTAATTACAAACAAGTTTATTTTCTACAATTCTAGACTGTGTGGTGTATCCATGATCACGGAAGGTAACACAGTCGGCTCATTTGTAGAATAAAGTTCAAAGTCTAGTCATTAAAGGTTGCGGTATCACTTGATGCGAGAGCTGACCTTAACTGACATAATGAAATATGCATGTATATACTGTCAGACATGCTAGAATATATATATATATACATATATATATTGTGTGGTTTTGCAGTGTGATGAGTTCTTCTTGATGTTTCTAAGAACGAAGTCTCGGAAATTATTTATTTCTTAATCTGTGACAGTTACATTAGTATACACAGCTGATTATGCAGTGCTTTGATTCATTTGAACTTGCAGGTTTTTCGCACCCCTATACAATCATATTTTCGGTAGTGGCAATTAGTCTAGCAAGAAGTGCTCAATTGTTGTCGCATGGAATCGTGTCTCAGTAAACCCAGAGTTTATTAAATCCCCATGAAGCATTCAGAATGGTTTATTATATAAGAAACTCGGCTAGTTGGAATTTATTCCATATATTATAATTAAAGTCTGAACCGGCCCACTCACGAATAAACATATTAATTAATTTCGAGTTGTCAGCAAACTCAATTAATTAATAGATTTAAGAATCTTAAATGCGATAAATAATTAATGATAAAAGGAGAGTTACATCTGTAATTTGAGTGGGTGCCGGATAGTTCAATATTTATGCTATAGTGGGTTGATTAAATGCCACAACCCCAATTTTCAAAGAACGGATTGATCAGAGCGTGACTCGGGGTTGGATAAAAGATGCGGGGAAGAAAGAGGGCATAAGTTCAAAACCACATACCTTAAGATATTAGTAATGTGTATACAATATGTATATGACGAAGTTGGCATTTCTCGAACAAAAGTGTTTAGGCCATAAGCTTAAATTTCAAGAAGAGGCTCAAAGACAAAGTCCAAATAGACTACATTAACGAGAGTAAAAGCATAATATCGTAAGGTTCGATATTTGTTGGGGTCCCGGTTAGAGCAAGTTTGGTGTATGGGGGGAATACATCACACTACTATTTTTCGCACATTCGATCGAGACAGCTTATGTGCTGGACAAAGAGCTGTGTAATGTGACAGAACACATCTCTAAAGTAGAGAGAATGAATCTTGTCCAAGTAAATCTCGACACAGATCATGAGCAATCTGTATAAGGAGCATAACAACTGGTGGCTTTCTGAAGCTAACCAGAACGTATGTTCTTCATAAAGATTGAATGTGCGGAAGTTGGGATTGTTTTGTTCTGCTAATATGTAGAAAAGAAAAATAAAAAAATATAACTATAAGTGATTCTTTTTTTTTTCATTTAAAGTGTCATAATTTTTTATTATTAAAATTATTTTTTACATATATAGATCAAATTAAAGCTTTTGTTATACTCTTTAATTCAAGATATATTACATATATTTTTACTGATGAAGCAAAATATTTTTTACATACAAAATATAATTTGAAGAAAAGAAAAAAAGTATTTACTTTTTTATTTTTATAGAAGTGTAAATGAGTAATTAATATGTTTAATTATTTAATTATCAATGTCATTGAAATTAAAGTTAATTACAAATTTGTCATTACAATTAATTTTGAAATTGATTTCAAATTGGATGTTAGGTGTTATATATATATATATATATATATAGACTAGTTTGTGCACCCGTGCGATGCACAGTAATAATTAGAAATAATAAAATAAATTAATTATATTATTGTTAGGAATCTGTTTTATGATACTAATACCATTAGCTTGGTTTTGATGATGCTTGCGAAACCATTACTATGTTAGTTTTGATGATGCTTGCAAAACCATTGTTGTGTTAAGATATTTGATTCATTCTACATTAATATTTGATTCATTCTACATGCTTTTGTTATTTAAGGGAAAGCAATGAAGGACCGAATTGTCTAACTAAGAAAACAAGATGCGGATTTAAGAGAATGTCAATAACTTGGAAATCGGAATCAAAAGGAATGCGGGAAGTACTTTGGAAACCGAAAACGAAATAAGAACCCGAAAGTATAAACAAATAAACGAACTTCATAATAAGCGAAACATGAATAATAAATAGAAAATAAACTTGATTAATAACCGGAACAGTCTAGAATCCACAATGAAAAACTGAAGAAGAACTACAAACTAGAATGTTGTGATCGGCTATCCTTTGAGTACGAATTCTAAAACTAAAAACGACTATCTAGAAATCAAAAGTCTCGACCCTAGAACAATAGGTCAAGAGGTGCTAAAAATATAAATCCAAACATCTAGAACAAAGGTCTGGAAAACGGTGTCTAAAGCGTTGGGTATTTATAGGCAACTCGCGGAACCGTGCCACTCAGCGGCCGCTGACTTTGAGCAGTCGCTGACCTCCCCTCTCACCTATAAATACCCGACGCGTTTCTCATTCGAAGAACACCTTTTTCGAGACACTTCTTTAGACACCGTTTTCCAGACCTTTGTTCCAGACGTTTGGATTTATATTTTTAGCACTTCTCGACCTATTGTTTTAGTTTTAGAATTCGTACTCGAAGGATAGCCGATCACAATATTTTAGTTCGTAGTTCTTCTTTAGTTTTTCATTGTGGATTCCAAACCGTTCCAGTTATTAATCAAGTTTGTTTTCTATTTATTATTCATGTTTCGCTTATTATCAAGTTCGTTTATTTGTTTATGCTTTCGGGTTCTTATTTCGTTTTTGGTTTCCAAAGTACTTCCCGCATTCCTTTTGATTCCGATTTCCAAGTTACTTACATTCTTTTAAATTCGCATCTCGTATTCTTAGTTAGACAATTCGGTCCTTTATTGCTTTCTCTTAGTTTAGAGTTACATGATTTTGTTATTCATATTCCTTGCCTAGTTTTAAAACCTTCAAAAATTCCTTTTACTTGCTTTCGTTTACGAACAAACAATTAAATTTCCCTACTAAGTCTTCCTTGAGAATACGACTTGGGTTGGCTTATCATTGCTAGATAACCTCGTTAAGATTGCGAGCGACTCAAAACAATTTTACTTGAACAGTAAGCTTCTTCTTAAGTTCCTTAAAACTAATATCACATTCCTCCGTATATACTTGATTCACTTCCTAAGAAATAATGCCATCGGTCTAACAATCTTGGAGAATCCTTAAATGAACCTTTTTGTAGTGACTACAATCATAAGAAACTCCTTATTTCATTAGGATTTTATGGTGACTTCCAATCACGCATTGCTTCAACCTTTGTGGGATCTACTTTGATTCCTTTTGCCGGCACTATGTGTCATAGGAACATTACTTCTTTCAACCAAACTTCTCACTTGCTAAATTTTACAAACAATTTATATGTTCATAGAGTCTAAAAAAAATCTGAGGTGTTCTTCATGCTCTTGTTCATTCTTCGAATAGATGAGAATATCATCCATTAATACTTAAATAAATTTATCTAAGCATGGACAAAACACTCGATTCATGAGGTCCATGAATACTGCTAGAACATTTCTTAATCCGAATGGAATTACTATGAATTCTTAATGACCATATCTGGTTCGGAAAGTTGTCTTGGGCATATCTTAGTCTGATTTTAGGTTGATGATACATAGACCTCAAATCAATCATTGAGAAAACCTTGCTCCTTTAAGTTGATCAAACAAGTCATCTATCTTAGGAATAGGATATTTATTTTTCAAATTAAGTTTGTTCAACTCTCGATAATCAATACAAATTTACAATGTGCCATCCTTCTTCTTCAAAAAGAGGACCGATGTTCCCCAAGGTGACACGCTAGGTCTGACATAACATATGTCTAACAATTCTTGCATTTGAATCTTCAATTCTTGTAGCCCATTGGGTATCATCATGTACGGTGCTTTCGACACTGAAGCTGCTCTTGGTTCCATGTCGATGGTAAACTCAACTTATCTATTTAACAGTAGTCCTAGTAGTTTTTCTGAAAATATATCTTGGAAACTCATACAATTGACACGTCTCCGATCTTTTTTTCGGTTCTAATCGATCTTAATTTTCGAGGTGGAATTGTACGAGGTGTAGAAAGTAATAAGACGGGATTTACGTGGTTTGACTTTTAATGAAGTCTACGTCCACGGAGAGGAGAACTGATGTATTTAGATTTGAGAGTGAAAATTACAGAATGTGTCCTTTAATCTAGCTTTGAAAGACTATTTATAGATAATTTAGAGGCGGTTTACAACAAGTGGGGCGAGGTGCTGGGCTTATGGGCCGAGCTGCTCTCATGGGCCGATCCGCTAATGGGCTTCTGTTGGGCCTGATTTGATGGGCCATATCCTATCACATCCCCCCCTCAAAAGAAGATCGGCACCGAAGTGGAGATCTTGACGAGGTTGACGAAGTGATGATCTGGACGAGGTGAAGATCTCGCATTTGCCGGAGTCGAGGTGAAGGTCTTGCAGTTGCCGAAGTCGAGGTGAAAGTGAAGTTGTTGACGAGGTTGAGGTAGTAATCGAGGCGATGGAAGACAACTGTTTGTGGAAAGTGGCGTGTGACACGCGTCACTTGTCTATTGGGGGAGGCGAAGAGGCGGGATTTTGAAAAAGGGGCGGTTGGGAAAAGGTGATTTGATGTTTATAAAAGCTTCTTTCGGAAGCTAAAAAACACTTTTCACCTTTTGCAAACCCTATTTTCGCTTTCCAGACTTAGAAAAAGCTCTCGTGCTTTCTGCCATTGTCGATTTAAAGTTCGAAGGAATCCTTCAAATCTTTTGAATCTCTTCAACAAGTAAGTGTATTGCAATCATGTCTTCTTCGTTGTCTGCTTCTTCTTCTGCTTCTTCTTCTTCTCGTACTCCGGGGGGTAGGGAAGTTGTGGAATCTCCGTCGCCCCTTAGGAGTTTTCCGGCGAGGGCTGACGCGAGGATTTTTACCCGAGCGGCGCTGCCTCCCATCCTTAGGGTTGTAGAGTATCCCCCTTTGGCTGGGTCGGAGGCTGCTCTAGAGTATGCCTCGAGCATGAGTGAGTCCCATATGTCCAATTTAGCTAGGAAATTTTGTTTTCCCGAGTCTGCCAAGCTAATTTTACTTCGGCCCGAGGATAGAGGCAGCTCTCCTCCTATAGGTTTTTTCACCATATACGAAGACTATCTTAATTTCGGTCTTCGTCTTCCTTTACATCGTATTTTTGTCGAACTTTTGGATAAGTTCGAGCTTCCTTTGGGTTAGTTTGCGCCGGCCTCTATTAAGCAAGTAGTAGGTTTTTGTGTGGAGGTCGGCCGCCGAGGTGGGCCGATGTCGTTGGAGTCTTTACTCCGTTTTTTTAGAGTTAAGCGGGGGCCAACTGGGTGGGTATACCTCTCGCCTGTAAATAAATTTAAATTAATAACCCCGTCCAAAGTGTTGAACTGACAGAAGAAGTTCTTCTTCTGCCGGGCTGAGGGAGTGCCCTACTACGGCTGGTCGGTGGCTAAGTTTGGCCCACAACTGAGGGTGGATCCCGTCGGCGAGGTCGAGGTGAGCTTAATGGACCTCGGCGCCATTAAGAGGAGTTACGCCGAGGCCGAGCTGTCGAGGCACGGGCTGAGCCCATGTGACACCATGGCCGACGTGGATTCGGGTGAGGTTTCGTAGTGTTGTCTGACCTCGTTTCCCCGAACTAGATTTTAATGTTTTGCTTTACTTCTGCAGTGGATCCCGAAGTTTTGCAAGCGGCGCTGAGGAGGAGGAAGAAGAGGTCGAGAACCGAGGAGACGCCGCGCCGGGAGAGGGAGCAGAGGGTGGAGACCGAGGTGACTCCACTAGTGATTGACTTGGCGTCACCTCGGAGGGAGGTGGTAAGAGGCCCGGAAGCTCGGGCATCTGGGTCGGGGTCGGCTCAAAGGGCCCCGTTTCCCGAGGTGAGTGTAAACAGTCCAGCTCTATTTTTATCTTTAATTCTTTCTTGTACTGATATATTCTGTGCAGGAGGCGGATATGGTTCTGGATGGGCTGAGCGCCCTCTCGCACTTCGTCATCGGCGGAGTCGAGCAGTTCAGGGCCCTAAATGCCGAGCTCGAGAAGGCGAGGGCCGAGGCGACGAGGGCGGAGGAGCAGGAGGCGAGGACCCTGACGGAGCTGCTGGCGGCGGAGAGGAGGGTGGCCGAGCTGGAGGCCGAGGCGGTGAGGCTGAGGGGCGAGCTGGCCGAGGAGAGGGAAAGGATGGCTGGGGCGGCAGCCGAGCAGGGCGGCGTGCTGCGAGCGCTTGCCGAGCGGATCTTCCGCTCCAAGCACTTCGGCACCGTGGCAGCGCAGCTGGTGAGCGCTATGAGCCCGCCGATTACTTCGGCAGCGCTTAACCTGGTTGCCAAAGATTACCCCGAGCTTGACAAAGTCAAGTACGGGTATGAAGAGGTGACTAAGGAAGAGATGCTGCGGTAGTACGCGGAGGTGCTCGTAGAGTGCACCGCGGCCGTCCCGGTGGTGGAGAGGCTTGCGCAGCAGAAGACCCTGCTGTCCGAGCAGGTAGTTCGAGGCTGCCCTGTGGATCGGGATGACAATCTTGAAGCAGTCATCGCCGATCTGGCCAGGAGGTCGGCTGCCGACGCCGCGGAGGGAGGAGCTGAGGGCGGCGATGTGGGGCCCGAGGTCGGTGGGGACGAGGCACAGTAGTATTTTTTATTTTTTATTTTTTATTTTTTATTTTTTTTTAGCTTGTATCACGTCTCTATTAGGGAGGCGCTTTTTACACAAGTATATAAAATACTTTTGTCTGAACTGTGCCTCTTGCTGAACTGTCTACTTTTTGCTTTTGTAGTCTGCTTTTGACTTCTCCAGTACTTCGCTATCTGAACAAAAACAAGAAATAGATGAGCTTCGTCGGGCTGCCGAAGCTGCCGAAGTCGAGGCCGTGTGTTGGAAAAGCCAAGCTACCAACATCGAGACCGAGCTGGAGGCGAAGCTTCGGTTGGCTC